>JARPMJ010004081.1:0-57500 GCA_033366665.1 Phoxinus dragarum
TCAAAGACTTCGAGGAAAGTTCTGTTGATCTACTGACGACACGCAGATTAAAGACTAACACAATCCACCAAGACCAGTGCAAATAACTGTCTGGTTTAAGACATGCTTGTTTTGGGCGTTACATACTGGCACAAACACCAGTAGATTGACTAGCACAACCCTTAGTAAATCACCTCGCATGATTCATGTAAATGATCCCCAGACAGCAACAGGAGTCGGCTCAGATCCGGCCCGACACTAGTGTTGTGTTGTGTTATCATGACACACTATACAAGATAACACAATCGATTCTTGCCCGACGCTGGTCGTTTGCGAATCACACGACACATTACGCCAAACTGATCGTGCCCAAACGGTGTAGTCTGAACCCGGCATCAGCTGCAGCACTAAACATTATTAACTGGAAAGACATAAAACTAAAAATGAAATAAAACTAAATTAGCAATATATGTGACCCTGGACCACAAACCGCACGGGTATATCTGTGGCAATAGCCAAATATACATATAGGTCACAATTATAGATTTACTTTTGTTCCATGAAGATATTTAGTAAATGTCCTACCGTAAATATATAAAACATGTATTTGTGTGAGTGAATGCGGCACAATCGTGAACATAAATGCACAACTTTAAAGGAGATTTTCTCAATGTTTACATTTTTTTTGCTCCTCAGATTCCAGATTTTCAATAGTTGTGTCTCGACCAAATATTGTCCTATCCTAACACACCACACACCAATGGAGAGATTATTTATTCAGCTTTGATATTATATATACATCTCAATTTCAGAAAGTGACCATGTGACTGGTTTTGTGGTCAGGGTCTCCAGAAAGTGACCATGTGACTGGTTTTGTGGCCAGGGTCTCCAGAAAGTGACCATGTGACTGGTTTTGTGGCCAGGGTCTCCAGAAAGTGACCATGTGACTGGTTTTGTGGTCAGGGTCTCCAGAAAGTGACCATGTGACTGGTTTTGTGGTCAGGGTCTCCAGAAAGTGACCATGTGACTGGTTTTGTGGTCAGGGTCTCCAGAAAGTGACCATGTGGCTGGTTTTGTGGCCAGGGTCTCCAGAAAGTGACCATGTGACTGGTTTTGTGGCCAGGGTCTCCAGAAAGTGACCATGTGACTGGTTTTGTGGTCAGGGTCTCCAGAAAGTGACCATGTGACTGGTTTTGTGGTCAGGGTCTCCAGAAAGTGACCATGTGACTGGTTTTGTGGCCAGGGTCTCCAGAAAGTGACCATGTGACTGGTTTTGTGGCCAGGGTCTCCAGAAAGTGACCATGTGACTGGTTTTGTGGCCAGGGTCTCCAGAAAGTGACCATGTGACTGGTTTTATGGTCAGGGTCTCCAGAAAGTGACCATGTGACTGGTTTTGTGGTCAGGGTCTCCAGAAAGTGACCATGTGACTGGTTTTGTGGCCAGGGTCTCCAGAAAGTGACCATGTGACTGGTTTTGTGGTCAGGGTCTCCAGAAAGTGACCATGTGACTGGTTTTGTGGTCAGGGTCTCCAGAAAGTGACCATGTGACTGGTTTTGTGGTCAGGGTCTCCAGAAAGTGACCATGTGACTGGTTTTGTGGCCAGGGTCTCCAGAAAGTGACCATGTGACTGGTTTTGTGGCCAGGGTCTCCAGAAAGTGACCATGTGACTGGTTTTGTGGCCAGGGTCTCCAGAAAGTGACCATGTGACTGGTTTTGTGGCCAGGGTCTCCAGAAAGTGACCATGTGACTGGTTTTGTGGTCAGGGTCTCCAGAAAGTGACCATGTGACTGGTTTTGTGGCCAGGGTCTCCAGAAAGTGACCATGTGACTGGTTTTGTGGTCAGGGTCTCCAGAAAGTGACCATGTGACTGGTTTTGTGGTCAGGGTCTCCAGAAAGTGACCATGTGACTGGTTTTGTGGTCAGGGTCTCCAGAAAGTGACCATGTGACTGGTTTTGTGGCCAGGGTCTCCAGAAAGTGACCATGTGACTGGTTTTGTGGCCAGGGTCTCCAGAAAGTGACCATGTGACTGGTTTTGTGGTCAGGGTCTCCAGAAAGTGACCATGTGACTGGTTTTGTGGTCAGGGTCTCCAGAAAGTGACCATGTGGCTGGTTCTGTGGTGACGTGTGTGCAGAGGAAATGCCAGGAGGGAGTAATACGGCAGATATGATCACCGGAGGACACACACACAAGCGTGGGAACTCGATGCCAAAAGTCTCTCAAGCTCAAAGAAAGTTATGGTAATGACGGAGACTCATTCCTGGCACACCCTTTCCCAACAAGCTTCACTTTTCCCCAGCGCTCCCCCGGCCGGCCCTCAGGTGTGCCTCGGGGCCCGGGGCCTTATCAGGAGCATCTGGGGGCTCGCGCACCCCCGCCTCACTCGCGGCGCTCCACTTGTGTGTGTCTGCTTGTAGAACGGCCCTGCTCACTTCCCTCAGTGCAAACTACACGACATCTCATTTATTGAAATTAGAGACGAAGGAATGCACTTTGATAAATCATCTCCGGTCTTTGTTACTGAGGAATATTGATGAAGTGTGTGTCCTTGCTGTAGGGTTTGGTTTAGGCTTGATTATGCATAATTTACCCAGAGTAACACGTCAGTTACACAGACACTGTGAAATAAAGAGAAACAACTCTGTGCTGGTGTCTTCAGTGATCATTGAGTCTGGTCAATGCACATTTCCTCGGCTGTGATCTGCTTTTCTCAGGGACGTCTTACACACACATCAAACATGAGGCTTTTTTCTCTGGAACATTATCATTGCTTCTCCTTGATGTCCCCAAAAGTTGTGTTCAACAAATCCAGTGACCTTCTTGCACATCTCCTTCATAACACACACACACACACACACACACGACAGATTGGCTGGGTGTTTCGGAGCTGATGCTACTCAGATGAGGTTTAATCAGGGAAGGCCTTGTCCTGGACAAATTTGTGGCCCGTCGTCCTAATTCATCTCCCGGACCCCATCCTTGAGTTGTCTCGCGCGCTAATGAAAAGGTCCAGTCCAACTGAAGGTCAGCAGGAGTCTCCCATCACTCTCTCCTCTCCTCTCTTCTCGCTCATTTCTCCTTCCTTTCCTCTCAAACACACACAGGCAAACCAGACACAGATATCATTTCTGATGTGTTTCTACTGTGATCAGGACACTATAGTTCATTTCTGTGAGTGAGGAGAGCAGAATACAGTAAACTGAGATATTATACCCAGATATTCATCACACAGCGACTACCAGTGACATTTACACATCTGAGAGCAGAAATGATGGACACTTTGAGCTGATCATGTTCTGCTGAAGTGTGTGTCTGTAACTGCTAATGCTCTTTACACACACACACTGAACACATGAAGCATTGCTTGGTCACTGGTTGAGCTAAACTGGAATTATCTAATTGTGTAGTTAAATTTACCCTTTACTACCAGAACATTCATCTTTATTGAAAGTGGGTCATATATGTAGTCGAAATGTAAAATAATTTTCGAATTTGGTGCCTTCCTGACCGAGAAAAGACAGAAAGTAACTTTAGGGCATGTTTGTATGAAAGACAACAACTCCCACAATGCACCACATTGCAAAGCTCTGAAAGCCACTCCCACTAATCCAGAACAACGCGTATGAGGTATCGGCCTATCAGAGACATCGCTCTTCCGTCTACACAGCTAGCTAACCACCAGAGCTTGACATTAATTTCACACAAACTAAAGCTAGTTGGCGAACTCATTAGTGAATTACTCCTCGTTTGTATTTTTGTATTTCCAGTCCGCCCCAGTCCGCTCGAGCCGGTCCGGGCTCCTCGTCCGCCACAGGTCTTCTACGCCGGCGCCTCCTGTTCCTCCATCCGCCTCCGCTGCTCTCCGCTATACTGCGGCTCGTACAGATAGAGACGAACATCGGTTTCCAGCAACAGACTTTCACAATCCTCTTCTTCTATATCATGTGTAGTTCCTTCAGCCATTCTCGTAAATTCCCATCTGGCTCCATAAGCGCTTGATAGCTTCCAAACAAGATGGCAGACATTTATTTTAGTTTCTGTAAGTTTAGTCCCACCCCCTGATCTGTAATAGGCCTGTAGGGTGAGTGGGTCCCACCCCCTGATCTGTAATAGGCCTGTAGGGTGAGTGGGTCCCACCCCCTGATCTGTAATAGGCGTGTAGGGTGAGTGGGTCCCACCCCCTGATCTGTAATAGGCCTGTAGGGTGAGTGGGTCCCACCCCCTGATCTGTAATAGGCCTGTAGGGTGAGTGAGTCCCACCCCCTGATCTGTAATAGGCGTGTAGGGTGAGTGGGTCCCACCCCCTGATCTGTAATAGGCCTGTAGGGTGAGTGGGTCCCACCCCCTGATCTGTAATAGGCCTGTAGGGTGAGTGGGTCCCACCCCCTGATCTGTAATAGGCCTGTAGGGTGAGTGGGTCCCACCCCCTGATCTGTGATAGGCCTGTAGGGTGAGTGGGTCCCTCCCCCTGATCTGTAATAGGCCTGTAGGGTGAGTGGGTCCCTCCCCCTGATCTGTGATAGGCCTGTAGGGTGAGTGGGTCCCACCCCCTGATCTGTAATAGGCCTGTAGGGGGAGTGAGTCCCACCCCCTGATCTGTAATAGGCCTGTAGGGTGAGTGAGTCCCACCCCCTGATCTGTAATAGGCCTGTAGGGTGAGTGAGTCCCACCCCCTGATCTGTAATAGGCCTGTAGGGTGAGTGGGTCCCGCCCCCTGATCTGTAATAGGCCTGTAGGGTGAGTGAGTCCCACCCCCTGATCTGTAATAGGCCTGTAGGGTGAGTGGGTCCCGCCCCCTGATCTGTAATAGGCCTGTAGGGTGAGTGGGTCCCACCCCCTGATCTGTAATAGGCCTGTAGGGTGAGTTAGTCCCACCCCCTGATCTGTAATAGGCCTGTAGGGTGAGTTAGTCCCACCCCCTGATCTGTAATAGGCCTGTAGGGTGAGTGGGTCCCACCCCCTGATCTGTAATAGGCCTGTAGGGTGAGTGAGTCCCACCCCCTGATCTGTAATAGGCCTGTAGGGTGAGTGGGTCCCACCCCCTGATCTGTAATAGGCCTGTAGGGTGAGTGGGTCCCACCCCCTGATCTGTAATAGGCCTGTAGGGTGAGTGAGTCCCACCCCCTGATCTGTAATAGGCCTGTAGGGTGAGTGAGTCCCACCCCCTGATCTGTAATAGGCCTGTAGGGTGAGTGAGTCCCACCCCCTGATCTGTAATAGGCCTGTAGGGTGAGTGAGTCCCGCCCCCTGATCTGTAATAGGCCTGTAGGGTGAGGGGGTCCCACCCCCTGATCTGTAATAGGCCTGTAGGGTGAGTGGGTCCCGCCCCCTGATCTGTAATAGGCCTGTAGGGTGAGTGGGTCCCGCCCCCTGATCTGTAATAGGCCTGTAGGGTGAGTGGGTCCCGCCCCCTGATCTGTAATAGGCCTGTAGGGTGAGTGGGTCCCGCCCCCTGATCTGTAATAGGCCTGTAGGGTGAGTGGGTCCCACCCCCTGATCTGTAATAGGCCTGTAGGGTGAGGGGGTCCCACCCCCTGATCTGTAATAGGCCTGTAGGGTGAGGGGGTCCCGCCCCCTGATCTGTAATAGGCCCGTAGGGTGAGGGGGTCCCACCCCCTGATCTGTAATAGGCCTGTAGGGTGAGTGGGTCCCACCCCCTGATCTGTAATAGGCCTGTAGGGTGAGTGGGTCCCTCCCCCTGATCTGTAATAGGCCTGTAGGGTGAGTGGGTCCCACCCCCTGATCTGTAATAGGCCTGTAGGGTGAGTGGGTCCCGCCCCCCTGATCTGTAATAGGCCTGTAGGGTGAGTGGGTCCCACCCCCTGATCTGTAATAGGCCTGTAGGGTGAGTGGGTCCCACCCCCTGATCTGTAATAGGCCTGTAGGGTGAGTGGGTCCCTCCCCCTGATCTGTAATAGGCCTGTAGGGTGAGTGGGTCCCTCCCCCTGATCTGTAATAGGCCTGTAGGGTGAGTGAGTCCCGCCCCCTGATCTGTAATAGGCCTGTAGGGTGAGTGGGTCCCACCCCCTGATCTGTAATAGGCCTGTAGGGTGAGTGGGTCCCTCCCCCTGATCTGTAATAGGCCTGTAGGGTGAGTGGGTCCCTCCCCCTGATCTGTAATAGGCCTGTAGGGTGAGTGAGTCCGCCCCCTGATCTGTAATAGGCCTGTAGGGTGAGTGGGTCCCGCCCCCTGATCTGTAATAGGCCTGTAGGGTGAGTGGGTATAATGGAATAATGAGGAGCTGGTGTTTGTAGTCTCTACACTATTCAATGAAATGTGACTTCCTGCTTATAATGACGCAAAATAACCATTTTTACATCATTATAAGCAGGAAGTGAAACACTTAAATCCTTATTTCTCCCATCTCAGGGGAAAATAAAGGAAAAAACCACGACCATTATAATATATGACTGGTTTTCTAACAATACAAAGCTTAATCCAAATGGGTGAAGTGTCCCATTAAGTCTTCGTGGTCGGTTAGGAACCTGGGTGTGTGTGTGTGTGTGTGTGTGTGTGTGTGTGTGTGTGTGTGTGTGTGTGTGTGTGTGTGTGTGTGTGTGTGTGTGTGTGCACTTTGATACCAATCTTTCATTTGAAAGTCACGTGTCTAGTATCTGTAAAACCGCATTTTTTCATCTTAAAAATATATCTAAATTACGCCATATGCTCTCATTGACAAATGCAGAACAATTAGTTAATGCGTTCATGACCTCAAGGCTGGATTATTGTAATGCTCTACTGGGTGGTTGCCCTGCACGCTTAACAAACAAACTACAGCTAGTTCAAAAGCAGACACATTCTGTCAGTTCAAATCTAGATTAAAGACACATCTCTTTGGCCTAGCATACACATCACACATTATATACTTCTATAACTCAATGTTAGGCTGCATAGATTAGGTCAGCCGGAACTGGGAACACTTCCCTTAAATCCTGATGTACTCGCTACATCATAAGAAGAATGGCATCTACGCTAATATTAGTGTCTTTGTTTATCCCGAGGTTTTCCCGCAGCCTGCCGGATCCAGATCTGAGGAAGGACCAGCGCCTGGACACACACTCTCTCACACACACACACACAGACACACACACACACACACTCCAGATCTGAGGAAGGACCTTCACCTGAACCCGATGACACCGCAGCGCTGAAGTGCCGACTAGCCTCTCCCTATGGAGGATCCCTGTACCACTCTACAGATAAAGCGTTGTGGGATAAATTCGGTTTCGCGTATCTCCCCCGAAGTGATAAAATTCTGTATCAAAATGTTAAGACCAGACAAGTAGTTTGTATAGGCTTGGTCTGTAGAGAATTACAAACATGCGCACATATATTCAAACGCACATAACTATAGAATTCATTCTTGATGCGCACGTGAGCGCCGTCAGTGTTTCTCACAGGTTCAGTGTAAAGTCTGTGTAGAGAGAACGGTGTCGTCTTAGCGGCCCCTAATTTAATAACTAATGATCGTTGCGACGGAAGTGAATCAATCAAAACTAACTTTATCTGAAAATATCTTTATTCAAGAACCGCTATAAAGACAAAACAATCTGTTACCTTAAATTATCTGTTTATCTCTGAAAAGCAGCTTTAAAACAATCTACACTGTTAAAAGCGCTATATAAATGAAGATGACTTGACTAATGTATTCTTCTCTCATAATGAATAAACTGTGCACAGTAATTGAACTCGAGAAGAGAAGTGAAACTGAACTGAAATCTTGAAGACAAGAAGAGAGATTTCCCACGGGAGCAACGCTTGCCTTGATACACTTCTTAGGGGAGCAATACAGCATCATCGAGGCTCCTCACACACACACACACACACACTCACACACGCACACACACACACACACACACACACACACACACACACACACACACACACACTAGTCAATAAGGCTGATGACTGCAGCTCCATCTGTTGCTAATCAGACTTCAGACCCTCACAGTGACTTTATCAATTAGGGGTAATTAGCGTATGTCAGTGTGTGTGTGTGTGTGTGTGTGTGTGTGTGTGTGTGTGTGTGGTGTGTGTGTGTGTGTGTGTGTGTGTGTGTGTGTGTGTGTGTGTGTGTGATGATTTCCTGAAGAATCTGACAGGATAACACATTGCTGCTGTGAGAAGATTATATTAGAGATGATATTAGTTGTGTCAAAACCTTCCCTCCTCAAATTCTTTACTGCCAGTGTGTGTGTGTGTGTGTGTGTGTGCGCGTGTGTGCGCGTGTGTGTGTGTGTGTGTGTGTGTGTGTGACCTCCTCTTGACGGTTGCGTTACAGATGAAACATTCATCATGTCCTGCATCCGTCTCGATGGCTTCAGCATTTCTGTAAGGAGAGCCAATGAACACACACATCACTGCAGAATGATGAATCCCTGAATGAAACGCAAACACACACACACACACCCACACACACACACACACACACACACACACGCTGCTGACACAGTTGTTGGACTCGCTTTAGAGTTTGCAGCTTTAATCAGGAGTGAAATACCAAGCAGAAGAACAATGCGGCGAGACACACACACACACACACACACACACACACAGCAGTTGCTGCTGCCACAGGTGTCAGTGATTCACTGCGGAACACAACAGAAGTGTAAGCGC
This sequence comes from Phoxinus dragarum, assembly GCA_033366665.1. Taxonomy (NCBI): domain Eukaryota; kingdom Metazoa; phylum Chordata; class Actinopteri; order Cypriniformes; family Leuciscidae; genus Phoxinus; species Phoxinus dragarum. The sequence continues at coordinate 8,596 of JARPMJ010004081.1, forward strand.
AGGAGTTTGGAGCTGTCGACATCTATCTCTGTCGTCTTCTTCGGCTCTGGTTCACCTTGAGTCGTGGATTCGGTTTCAGTTTTATAGGCTCTAAAAGTGTTGTGAAGGGCTGCTGACCTCTGACCTGTGAGGTAGGAATAGAGCGTCTGTCAGGGGTCAGGCATCGCAGCTCTATTGTTCCTGTGAGCTTCTGTCTCCACCATCCGCTAAAGGCCCTCATTCATTCATGGAAAGTTGCTCTTCGGTCAAAAAATGTATCTTTTTTTTTTCTTACAAAATATTTTTTCAGATATGGTACAAACCTTGGTAAAGGTGTTTGAACACACACACAAAAAAATCATGGACATGATTCCAACTCGGTCCGGAAAGAAATACACTTGTGCTCCTCGCGGTCAGAAATGAGCATTGGGAATGAAAACGAGTTTCCTCCAGTGGAAGCGTGTGGTACTGCAGCCGAACACACACTCACAGTTTGAGCACAACTTGTTTGAGATTTATGGCTTTGATTTTCTCACAGTTTTAGAGTAAAACATGTTTTTAACATATATATTTCATATAAAAATTGAAAATAGAATTTTTGCACAATTTTTACAACTTTTTTACGTTCACTTTTTAAATATTTTTTCACTGTCGTGTTTGAAAAGAGACCAAACTTCAGTCTGTCGCTCTGAAGCATTCCAGATTTATGATCATTTAAGGTGGAAATAACATTTTCAGGTCTGTGCTCAAAAAGTGAATAAATGGATTATAAATACAGCGAAAATAAAATTTTGTACCATAAAATCAACTAAAAATATTAAATATTAAATAAAAAACATTATCGAACTAAAATATCGCACATTCATTTTATTGAAAAAAAAATGCGGTCATGTTTGACGGACACGTGAAGAGCACAGAGGGGGAACATCCTGACTCCGCCCACATTTAGATGAATATGTAAATATGTGCTTTACTGTATTAAACATGACCACCAGTGTCGACTAGACTCACAGCTTCAGTTTCTCTCCAGTGTGTTCATGTTTATACAAATGAAGATTTACACCTCAGAGGAGGCGGAGCCTCAGAGCCACACCCACCTATTGCATCATCACCACAGGCCAGAGCCACACCCACCTATTGCATCATCACCACAGGCCAGAGCCACACATTTACATTTACATTTATGTATTTGGCAGACGCTTTTATCCAAAGCGACTTACATTGCATTATCCTATACATTTATACATAGGTTTGTGCAATCCCCTGGGATCGAACCCACAACCTTGCGTTGTTAACGCAATGCTCTTACCACTGAGCTACAGGAAAGTGCTACAGGAAAGTGCACACCCACCTATTGCATCATCACCACGTAGACCAATGGGAGTTCAGCGTTTAGCAGCTGGAAGGACCTTTTCCTGAAAGTTTGCTTTTGTTTTGAACTCTAGAAATGAACTTTGTTTGGATTTTGTTTGGAAACGACGCCACACTAGTTGTGTTCTTCGATTTCGCTTAACGGTTTTCTCTTTTATTGTGAGATGATGTGTTTTGTGCATAATCCTTAAAATCTGTTTGTTTGTTAAAGGACGGGGATGGCATCAGATGGAACTGAATAATTAGCATGTTTATAGACCATGGTATTTAATAACTCAATTACCATACTTATCCAAAGCAGCATGATTGTTTTTAAATACTTTTATGTAGTATACAATAGTTTTTTAAATAAATAATTTGCATAACTGAGAGAACAAATTCTAGATATGTTTCAAACTGAGGGTGTTATCATTTATGCTTATGCAATATAGTTCTGTAGAAAAGCCTCGTGGCGAACCTCGAACATTCACGACAATTTACCACATTTAACTGGACCACAACGTGTGTGTGTGTGTGTGTGTGTGTGTGTGTGTGTGTGTGTGTGTGTTGTGTTTTGCAAAGGAACATCCTTGTTTTTTGGTGTATAGTTATAGAAAAGTCTTGATCTTACAACAGATACATGATTGACAGCCCACACAGCCAATCAAATCACTGTGCTGATCAGCCGTGTTCGTATGCGCTGTTTTCTCCCTCAAACTCATGTTTTGGCAGATTCCAAGCATTATGGTAATTATGTGCTGTAATACATCATTAATAACATAATTAGTTTTCATAAGAGGCCAGTGATTGGAGTGTTGTTCGTTCCCGAAACCAGCCAGTAATCTTGGAAAAAGCAAACGCTGGATCAGACTCTGGTGAACCACATCAACATACAACAACACACACCAACACACTCCAACACACTCCAACACACACCGCCACACTCCAACACACACCGACACACTCCAACACACACCGACACACTCCAACACACACCAACACACTCCAACACACACCGACACACACCAACACACACCGACACACTCCAAAACACATCAAAACACCATCAACACACATCAACACACACCAACACACTCCAACACACACCAACACACACCAACACACACCAACACACACCAACACACACCAACATACAACAACACACACCAACACACACCAACACACACCAACACACACCAACACACACCAACACACACCGACACACTCCAACACACACCAACACACACCAACACACACCAACACACTCCAACACACACCAACACACTCCAAAACACACCAACACACACCAACACACACCAACACACACCGACACACTCCAACACACATCATCACACACCAACACACACCAACACACACCAACACACACCAACACACACCAACACACACCGACACACTCCAACACACACCAACACACACCAACACACACCAACACACTCCAACACACACCAACACACTCCAAAACACACCAACACACACCAACACACACCAACATACAACAACACACACCAACACACACCAACACACACCAACACACACCAACACACACCAACACACACCGACACACTCCAACACACATCATCACACATCAACACACACCAACACACTCCAACACACACCAACACACACCAACACACACCAACACACACCAACACACACCAACATACAACAACACACACCAACACACACCAACACACACCAACACACACCAACACACACCAACACACACCGACACACTCCAACACACACCAACACACTCCAACACACACCGACACACACCAACACACACCGACACACTCCAAAACACATCAAAACACATCAACACACATCAACACACACCAACACACTCCAACACACACCAACACACACCAACACACACCAACACACACCAACACACTCCAACACACACCAACACACACCAACACACACCAACACACATCAACATACAACAACACACACCAACACACTCCAACACACACCGACACACACCAACACACACCGACACACTCCAACACACTCCAACACACACCGCCACACTCCAACACACACCGACACACTCCAACACACACCGACACACTCCAACACACACCAACACACACCAACACACTCCAACACACTCCAACACACTCCAACACACACCAACACACATCAACACACAACAACACACACCAACACACTCCAACACACACCAACACACATCAACATACAACAACACACACCAACACACATCAACACACATCAACACACACCAACACACTCCAACACACACCAACACACATCAACATACAACAACACACACCAACACACATCAACACACATCAACACACACCAACACACTCCGACACACTCCAACACACACCAACACACACCAACACACTCCAACACACTCCAACACACACCAACACACATCAACATACAACAACACACACCAACACACTCCAACACACTCCAACACACACCAACACACATCAACATACAACAACACACACCAACACACATCAACACACATCAACACACACCAACACACACCAACACACATCAACACACACCAACACTCACCGACACACATCAACACACTCCAACACACACCAACACACACCAACACACACCAACACACATCAACACACTCCAACACACACCAACACACACCAACACACACCAACACACACCAACACACATCAACACACTCCAACACACACCAACACACCAACACACCAACACACATCAACACACACCAACACACACCGACACACATCAACACACATCAACACACATCAACACACACCAACACACACCAACACACATCAACACACATCAACACACACCAACACACACCAACACACTCCAACACACACCAACACACATTAACACACTCCAACACACACCAACACACACCAACACACATCAACACACACCAACACACACCGACACACATCAACACACATCAACACACACATCAGCACACACCAACACACATCAACACACATCAACACACTCCAACACACATCAACACACACCAACACACACCAACACACACCAACACACTCCAACACACACTAACACACACCAACACACACCAACACACACCAACACACATCAACACACACCAACACACACCGACACACATCAACACACTCCAACACACACCAACACACACCAACACACACCAACACACATCAACACACTCCAACACACACCAACACACACCAACACACTCCAACACACTCCAACACACACCAACACACTCCAACACACACCAACACACTCCAACACACTCCAACACACACCAACACACACCAACACACTCCAACACACATCAACACACACCAATACACTCCAACACACATCAACACACATCAACACACTCCAACACACATCAACACACATCAACACACACCAACATACACTAACACACACCAACATACACCAACATACACCAACACACATCAACACACACCAACACACATCAACACACACATCAACACACACCAACACACATCAACACACATCAACACACACATCAACACACTCCAACACACATCAACACACACCAACATACACCAACACACACCAACACACACCAACATACACCAACACACATCAACACACACCAACACACATCAACACACACATCAACACACACCAACACACATCAACACACATCAACACACTCCAACACACACTAACACACATCAACACACATCAACACACACATCAACACACACCAACACACATCAACACACATCAACACACTCCAACACACACCAACACACATCAACACACATCAACACACATCAACACACATCAACACACACCAACACACACATCAACACACACCAACACACATCAACACACACCAACACACATCAACACACACCAACACACATCAACACACACCAACACACACCAACACACATCAACACACATCAACACACATCAACACACACCAACACACACCAACACACATCAACACACACCAACACACATCAACACACACCAACACACACCAACACACACCAACACACACCAACACACACCAACACACATCAACACACATCAACACACTCCAACACACACCAACACACATCAACACACACCAACACACACCAACACACATCAACACACACCAGCACACATCAACACACACATCAACACACACCAACACACATCAACACACTCCAACACACACTAACACACATCAACACACATCAACACACACCAACACACATCAACACACTCCAACACACACCAACACACATCAACACACATCAACACACACCAACACACATCAACACACTCCAACACACACTAACACACATCAACACACATCAACACACACATCAACACACACCAACACACATCAACACACTCCAACACACACCAACACACATCAACACACATCAACACACACCAACACACATCAACACACATCAACACACACCAACACACACCAACACACACCAACACACACCAACATACACCAACACACATCAACACACACCAACACACATCAACACACACATCAACACACACCAACACACATCAACACACATCAACACACTCCAACACACATCAACACACATCAACACACACCAACATACACCAACACACACCAACATACACCAACATACACCAACACACACCAACACACATCAACTGAGAGAACAAATTCTAGATATGTTTCAAACTGAGGGTGTTATCATTTATGCTTATGCAATATAGTTCTGTAGAAAAGCCTCGTGGCGAACCTCGAACATTCACGACAATTTACCACATTTAACTGGACCACAACGTGTGTGTGTGTGTGTGTGTGTGTGTGTGTGTGTGTGTGTGTGTGTGTGTGTGTGTTGTGTTTTGCAAAGGAACATCCTTGTTTTTTGGTGTATAGTTATAGAAAAGTCTTGATCTTACAACAGATACATGATTGACAGCCCACACAGCCAATCAAATCACTGTGCTGATCAGCCGTGTTCGTATGCGCTGTTTTCTCCCTCAAACTCATGTTTTGGCAGATTCCAAGCATTATGGTAATTATGTGCTGTAATACATCATTAATAACATAATTAGTTTTCATAAGAGGCCAGTGATTGGAGTGTTGTTCGTTCCCGAAACCAGCCAGTAATCTTGGAAAAAGCAAACGCTGGATCAGACTCTGGTGAACCACATCAACATACAACAACACACACCAACACACTCCAACACACTCCAACACACACCGCCACACTCCAACACACACCGACACACTCCAACACACACCGACACACTCCAACACACACCAACACACTCCAACACACACCGACACACACCAACACACACCGACACACTCCAAAACACATCAAAACACATCAACACACATCAACACACACCAACACACTCCAACACACACCAACACACACCAACACACACCAACACACACCAACACACACCAACATACAACAACACACACCAACACACACCAACACACACCAACACACACCAACACACACCAACACACACCGACACACTCCAACACACACCAACACACACCAACACACACCAACACACTCCAACACACACCAACACACTCCAAAACACACCAACACACACCAACACACACCAACACACACCGACACACTCCAACACACATCATCACACACCAACACACACCAACACACACCAACACACACCAACACACACCAACACACACCGACACACTCCAACACACACCAACACACACCAACACACACCAACACACTCCAACACACACCAACACACTCCAAAACACACCAACACACACCAACACACACCAACATACAACAACACACACCAACACACACCAACACACACCAACACACACCAACACACACCAACACACACCGACACACTCCAACACACATCATCACACATCAACACACACCAACACACTCCAACACACACCAACACACACCAACACACACCAACACACACCAACACACACCAACATACAACAACACACACCAACACACACCAACACACACCAACACACACCAACACACACCAACACACACCGACACACTCCAACACACACCAACACACTCCAACACACACCGACACACACCAACACACACCGACACACTCCAAAACACATCAAAACACATCAACACACATCAACACACACCAACACACTCCAACACACACCAACACACACCAACACACACCAACACACACCAACACACTCCAACACACACCAACACACACCAACACACACCAACACACATCAACATACAACAACACACACCAACACACTCCAACACACACCGACACACACCAACACACACCGACACACTCCAACACACTCCAACACACACCGCCACACTCCAACACACACCGACACACTCCAACACACACCGACACACTCCAACACACACCAACACACACCAACACACTCCAACACACTCCAACACACTCCAACACACACCAACACACATCAACACACAACAACACACACCAACACACTCCAACACACACCAACACACATCAACATACAACAACACACACCAACACACATCAACACACATCAACACACACCAACACACTCCAACACACACCAACACACATCAACATACAACAACACACACCAACACACATCAACACACATCAACACACACCAACACACTCCGACACACTCCAACACACACCAACACACACCAACACACTCCAACACACTCCAACACACACCAACACACATCAACATACAACAACACACACCAACACACTCCAACACACTCCAACACACACCAACACACATCAACATACAACAACACACACCAACACACATCAACACACATCAACACACACCAACACACACCAACACACATCAACACACACCAACACTCACCGACACACATCAACACACTCCAACACACACCAACACACACCAACACACACCAACACACATCAACACACTCCAACACACACCAACACACACCAACACACACCAACACACACCAACACACATCAACACACTCCAACACACACCAACACACCAACACACCAACACACATCAACACACACCAACACACACCGACACACATCAACACACATCAACACACATCAACACACACCAACACACACCAACACACATCAACACACATCAACACACACCAACACACACCAACACACTCCAACACACACCAACACACATTAACACACTCCAACACACACCAACACACACCAACACACATCAACACACACCAACACACACCGACACACATCAACACACATCAACACACACATCAGCACACACCAACACACATCAACACACATCAACACACTCCAACACACATCAACACACACCAACACACACCAACACACACCAACACACTCCAACACACACTAACACACACCAACACACACCAACACACACCAACACACATCAACACACACCAACACACACCGACACACATCAACACACTCCAACACACACCAACACACACCAACACACACCAACACACATCAACACACTCCAACACACACCAACACACACCAACACACTCCAACACACTCCAACACACACCAACACACTCCAACACACTCCAACACACTCCAACACACACCAACACACACCAACACACTCCAACACACATCAACACACACCAATACACTCCAACACACATCAACACACATCAACACACTCCAACACACATCAACACACATCAACACACACCAACATACACTAACACACACCAACATACACCAACATACACCAACACACATCAACACACACCAACACACATCAACACACACATCAACACACACCAACACACATCAACACACATCAACACACACATCAACACACTCCAACACACATCAACACACACCAACATACACCAACACACACCAACACACACCAACATACACCAACACACATCAACACACACCAACACACATCAACACACACATCAACACACACCAACACACATCAACACACATCAACACACTCCAACACACACTAACACACATCAACACACATCAACACACACATCAACACACACCAACACACATCAACACACATCAACACACTCCAACACACACCAACACACATCAACACACATCAACACACATCAACACACATCAACACACACCAACACACACATCAACACACACCAACACACATCAACACACACCAACACACATCAACACACACCAACACACATCAACACACACCAACACACACCAACACACATCAACACACATCAACACACATCAACACACACCAACACACACCAACACACATCAACACACACCAACACACATCAACACACACCAACACACACCAACACACATCAACACACTTCAACACACTCCAACACACATCAACACACATCAACACACTCCAACACACACCAACACACATCAACACACACCAACACACACCAACACACATCAACACACACCAGCACACATCAACACACACATCAACACACACCAACACACATCAACACACTCCAACACACACTAACACACATCAACACACATCAACACACACATGAACACACATCAACACACTCCAACACACACCAACACACATCAACACACACCAACACACATCAACACACTCCAACACACACTAACACACATCAACACACATCAACACACACATCAACACACACCAACACACATCAACACACTCCAACACACACCAACACACATCAACACACATCAACACACACCAACACACATCAACACACATCAACACACACCAACACACACCAACACACACCAACACACACCAACATACACCAACACACATCAACACACACCAACACACATCAACACACACATCAACACACACCAACACACATCAACACACATCAACACACTCCAACACACATCAACACACATCAACACACACCAACATACACCAACACACACCAACATACACCAACATACACCAACACACACCAACACACATCAACACACACATCAACACACACCAACACACATCAACACACATCAACACACTCCAACACACATCAACACACATCAACACACACCAACATACACCAACACACACCAACATACACCAACATACACCAACACACATCAACACACACCAACACACATCAACACACACATCAACACACACCAACACACATCAACACACATCAACACACACATCAACACACTCCAACACACATCAACACACATCAACACACACCAACATACACCAACACACACCAACACACACCAACACACATCAACACACACCAACACACATCAACACACACATCAACACACACCAACACACATCAACACACATCAACACACTCCAACACACACTAACACACATCAACACACATCAACACACACATCAACACACACCAACACACTCCAACACACACCAACACACATCAACACACATCAACACACACCAACACACACCAACACACACATCAACACACACCAACACACATCAACACACACCAACACACACCAACACACATCAACACACACCAACACACACCAACACACATCAACACACATCAACACACATCAACACACACCAACACACATCAACACACACCAACACACATCAACACACACCAACACACATCAACACACTTCAACACACTCCAACACACATCAACACACATCAACACACACCAACATACACCAACACACACCAACACACACCAACACACATCAGTACACACCAACACACATCAACACACTCCAACACACACCAACACACATCGACACACATCAACACACATCAACACACACCAACACACGCCAACATACACCAACACACATCAACATACACCAACACACATCAACACACATCAACACACACATCAACACACACCAACACACATCAACACACTCCAACACACACCACACACATCGACACACATCAACACACACCAACACACACCAACACACGCCAACATACACCAACACACATCAACATACACCAATACACATCAACACACACATCAACACACACCAACACACATCAACACACTCCAACACACACCAACACACATCGACACACATCAACACACACATCAACACACACCAACACACATCAACACACTCCAACACACACCAACACACATCAACACACATCATCACACACCAACACACATCAACACACACATCAACACACATCGTCACACATCATCACACACCAACACACATCAACATACACCAACACACACCAACACACAGACACACACCGACACACACCAACACACACCAACACACTCCAACACACACCAACACACATCGACACACATCAACACACATCATCACACACCAACACACATCAACATACACCAACACACACCAACACACACCAACACACACCAACACACATCAACATACACCAACACACACCAACACACACCAACACACACCAACACACACCAACACACACCAACACACATCGTCACACATCATCACACACCAACACACATCAACATACACCAACACACACCAACACACACCGACACACACCGACACACACCAACACACACCAACACACACCAACACACTCCAACACACACCAACACACATCGACACACATCAACACACATCATCACACACCAACACACATCAACATACACCAACACACACCAACACACACCGACACACACCAAACGTTGTGAGCGAGCGTGGAACATGGTGGATGGTTTAGAAGAGAGGAATCATTAATATCCCACGTTACTCTTCATGACACTTTCTCCATTAAGTTTGTGATACTACAGACGTGAGCCCAAAGTTAACTGTATTTTAAGAAAAACAACACAGAAACACACATTATTTACACGTGTTTGCTTCGTGTTGAGACCAATATTCATGACATTTCAACTATCTGACTTTATGACACACTTTTCGTTGTAAAGTAACTATTATAAACTATTATAAACTGCATTTTAAGTAATTTATTCCAAAATCATCAGATACATCAGTGACGATCATTACTCCAGTCTTCAGTGTCACATGATCCTTCAGAAATCAGTGTAATATGATAATCTGATGATCAAGACACATTTATGATTATTATCAGCGTTGAATATTTCATATTTCTGTAGAAACTGTCATACATTTTATTTCTCAGGATCGTTTGATGACTTGAAAGATCAAAGGAACATTAGTTTGAAATGGAATGTTTTGTAACTTTATAAATGTCTTTACCGTCACTTTTGGTGTGTGTGTGTGTGTGTGTGTGTGTGTGTGTGTGTGTGTGTGTGTGTGTGTGTGTGTGTGTGTGTGTGTGTGTGTGTGTGTGTGTTTACAGGAGTGTTCATAATCTGAGCTGTGGTGATAACTAGAGGACAAGCTGACTGACAGTCGATCCCTACTGTGGCGGATAATGGTTAAAGAGTGTGTGTGTGTGTGTGTGTGTGCAGCTTTCACTGCCAGTAAAGTGTGTGTGAGGGATGGCAGCAGAGAGAGAATGAAATGTAAAGATGAGAGCTGTGAAGGAGTTGAGTTACAGCGCACAAGGACAGAAAAAAGAGAAAGAAAAACAATGGCGGTCGTTAAAAGGGAATGTGGCGAGTGTGTGTGAGACGTGTGTGTGTGTGTGTGTCTCAGCTGCTGATGGACAGGTGACGCTGATACACACGCCAGTCTGACATCGCTGGAGAGACTCGCATTACAAACCGATTCATGCACAAGGACAGAGCTCTCACACACACACACACACACACACACACACACACACACACACACACACAGTACAACACTTTCTACAAGCACAGCAACACGTGCTAAATATATAAAGAACATGCATACTGTGTTAATGCACCTCTGGCCTATGGAGAGGAAAGCAGAATCACACTCACTTTCAACACACACACACACACACACACACACACACACACACACACAGAGAGAGAGAATTGTTTGGCAGTCGTCCAGTGAATACTACAGCGTTTAGTGATGATAACATTATCAGTCCACCGCACTGTCTGTCTGTCTGTGTGTGTGTGTGTGTGTGTGTGTGTGTGTGTGTGTGTGTGTGTGTGTGTGTGTGTGTGTGTGTGTGTGTGTGTGTGTGTGTGTGTGTTCATGTCGAGACACACCTGCATGTGAGTTTTGTGGAGTGATATTATGGTAGATAAGCGTCTTCATGTTATTTAAACTTTAACTTTAAAGCTTAAAGTTTTTGAAATGATGATTTAAACATAAGTTTGAAATGAGCATCTAATCCTGTCAATCATCACTCATCAATATTCCTGTGATGATCATTCAGAAGTTTCTCCAGCTTTATGTAGAACACCTCCAGTAGTGGCCGAAGGAGATGTGTGCAGAGATTCCAGAAGATCCACAAGAAGGAAAGAAACTCACAGAAATAAAAGAAGAGAAGAGAAGAGCACGTCAATACTCTAAAGAACCGGTTCCACTACAGATCATGGATGTTGAAGCTTCTTCATGGAAACTCTGATGCTAATAAAGAATGTTTTTTTTAAATCAATTTCTGTTCAGTTATGGATCTCCATCATGTTCTCGAGCCCCTGCGTTACGGACAGCACTCCTATATCACGCTTGATAAATATATGAACTGGTGAACTCATGAAATATCTATATTTCTGATCTTTGGCCTTTGAATCATCTCTGTGTGTGTTCTCTGAAACCATTTGCTCTAGCGTGTGTGTGTGTGTGTGTTCCTCTGTGTTTGTCAATTAGAATCAATTTGTAAATTCAGCTGTCAGTGGTATTCTGCCACCCATCACACACACACACACACACACACACACACACACACACACACACACACACACACACACACACACACACACACACACACACACACACACACACACACACACACACACACACACAGACGACAGTCAGGCTGCTGTTATTCTAGGGCGTCGTGTCTTTGTTCAGTGTGTGAGGCAGTTGTCGTGTGTGTGTGTGTGTGTCGGGTGTTTAGTGCTGTTTCTGACACTTTTCTCTCTGATTTCTCTGGCTCGGTCTGGTTTATTGGTCTAGTTAAACGCTCTGCATTGCTCAGACATCAGCCCTCTGGTGCTGTTCGTCATTTCTGACTGAAAATGTTGTTTTGATGTTGAAATTGTTACTTCATAAGATTGATACAAAACTTGGTAAAGTATTTGGCGCTTGCTGTGTGAACACAAACACACACACACACACAAATCATGGACCTGATTCGGAAAGGTTAAACAGTCATGGACATTTTTTGGGGAATGAAAACGAGTTTCCTCCAGTGGCAGCGTGTGGTACTGCAGCCGAACACACACTCACTGAGAGATCGTTTACTGAGATATCACACTCACATCTGGAAAACAACGAGTTTAGATTTGGATTTTCTCACAGTTTTAGAGTAAAACGTGTTTTGGAAAAATATATATTTCATATAGTCTACATTTTTTATTTTTGTGCATTGTTCATAATAAATGTATTCATACTTTTTTTTTACTTCAAAAATAATCTGCCAAGTGTCATCTTTAAAAAGAGAACAAACTGAAGTCTGTGATCCAAAGATGATCATCATTTCATTTTCAGGTCTAAGCTCAAAAACTGAATAAATGGATAATAACTTCTGCATAAATATAATGTAGTGCCATAAAATCACCTAAAAATATTAAATAAAAACATTATAGAATTAAAACATAGTACCGGTGCTTGTCTTTTTTTTTTTTTACGATGCATTAAATTGATCAAAACGTGACAGAAAGACATTTATAATGTTACAAACGATTCCTTTTCAAACAAACGCTGTTCTTTTGAACTTTCTATTCATCAGAGAATCCTGAAAAATCACAGTTTCCACAAAAATATGAACTCAGCTATGAATAATAATTTTAAAAAATGTGTCTGATCATCAGATCATCATATTACACTGATGTCTGGAGGATCATGTGACACTGAAGACTGGAGTAATGATGATAAACTCAGCTTTGATCACAGGAATATAAATGACACTTTACTGTATATTCACATTGAGAACTGATGATTTACACTGGAATAATATCTCACAATATTTCAGTTTTTCTGTGTATGTTCGATCAGCCTTGGTGAGAATTAAAGCTAATAACTCCACAAATGAAAGGGAAGTGATATTTAATATATGACACAGTCTCAGTCTGACGTAATAAGCGAGTCTTCCCTGTTTACACTGTTATCTGGGAACGCAGGAATGTTATCAGGACAGAAGGAGCGATGAAGGACAGTCGGTGCATGCCCCAGTTCAGCTGGCAGGTCAGAGGTCAAAGGTCAGAGCCTATTCCTCGCTGTATCCCTGAAACTGTGTGTTTCGTGAAAGAGAAGTGTGTGTGAGTCATACCTCTGTAGCCACTGACTCACGGGAGAGAAAATAGGTGTGTGTGTTTTTGTTTTGAAGCGGTCGAGGGTTCAGGATCTGTGTGTGTGTGTGTGTGTGTGTGTGTGTGTGTGTGTGTGTTATTGTCTCACAGGTCAGACTTCCCTCTGTTCTTTCAGTTGCATTAATGATTACAGGTTTTGCTCCTTTGACTTCCTGTGTAATTAGGTTGCGGCTAAATCGCCACCAACCACGCTCGTGTGTGTGTGTGTGTGTGTGCAGGAGTGGCGTCACTGTGATGTTCAGGTGAGGTGTGACTCAGGTAAAGATGTGTGTGTTTGTGTGTGTGTGTGTGTGTGTGACTCAGGTAAATGTGTGTTAAACACAGGGCAGATTCAGTGGCCAGTCTCTCCGTCTCCATGTGTTTGTCAAGGGCCGTTCGCCAACAATGCAATCAACACTTACACTGACTCTCTCTCTCTCTCTCTCTCTCTCTCTCTCTCTCCTCAGCGCTGGGTGTGTGTGTGTGTGTATTCTCCTCATGTGTTGTTATTGAGTTTGTCAGGTTAATTGAGTTTTAAAGGGACAGTGACAGAAACATCCGCGTGTGATCTGGAGTGCCGGCGTAATTACAGGTCTGATGATGCCGACAAATTATGGGGATCGTAGTCGCTCTCTCTGACACACACACTCACACACACACACACACACACACACACAGGCATGTATTTTACGTAATCATGTTGATAGCTTTGGGAATCAAAGTGCTGATAGTTTGCTTTGAGCAAATAGAAACTAACCCTTGAAAAGAGTTCACTTCACATACTAGTGCTTATTAGAGACACCATGGTGACACTTTACAATACGTTCATTAGTTAACGTTAACTAAGAATGAACAATACTTCTACAGCATTTATTAATAGTTAATATTACTTTCAACATTTACTAATACTTTATTACAATCTTGTTAACATTAGTTAATGCGCTGTGAATTAACATGAACACACAATGAACAGCTGGATTTAATATTAATTAATATTAACAAAAATTAATAAATACAGTAACTGTATTGCTCATTGTTAATTCATGTTAGTTAATACATTAACTAATGTTAACTAATGAACCTTATTGTGAAGTGTTACTGAAATCATATACTGAATGCAATGAAATGAAACTGTATTAGTTTAAAGTTTATATTAAATGCACATAAGCTGAATTTGTTGTGCACTTTGACCCACGCAAGAACCTCTTTATATGTAATTTTATAATTATTTCTATTGTCTTTTAAATATGGTTAAAGTTACTGCTGAATGTGCTGACATGCACAAACTAAAATACAGACCATGTCAAATGTACGCCATGTGTTTAAATATATTTGTAACTAATTACCCATTTTAATGATGAAGTTGCAACTTACTACATTTAAAATAAATTAACTTTCTACAGTTAAAATGATCTTTACCTATTTTTACCTTTTACCTTAAGAGTTGGCATTAGTGGAATTGCACTAGCATGGTTTAAATCATACTTATCTGACCGTTATCAGTTTGTAGCAGTAAATGAAGAGATGTCTTATCGATCACAAGTTCAGTATGGCGTACCACAAGGCTCAGTATTAGGACCGCTGCTGTTCACTCTGTATATGCTACCATTAGGAGATATCATTAGGAAACATGGAATTAGCTTTCACTGTTATGCCGACGATACTCAGCTGTATATTTCTTCAAAACCTAACGAAACCTATAATTCACAAAATTAACGGAATGCATAGCGGATATAAAAAACTGGATGACTAGTAATTTCCTACTACTAAATTCAGAAAAAACAGAGATTCTAATTATTGGACAAAAAACCTCCACACGTAATAACCTAGAGTACTGTCTAATGACCTCAAGGCTAGATTATTGTAATGATCTACTGGGTGGTTGCCCTGCACGCTTAATAAACAAACTACAGCTAGTTCAAAACGCAGCCGCTCGAGTTCTTACTAGAACCAGGAAGTATGACCATATTAGCCCCGTTCTGTCAACACTGCATTGGCTGCCTATTAAACATCGTATACATTTTAAAATATTGCTGATCACTTACAAAGCACTAAATGGTTTAGCTCCGCAGTACTTGAGCGAGCTCTTAACGCGTTATAGTCCTTCACGTCTACTGCGATCTCAAAATTACGGCCAGTTAATAATACCTAGAATATCAGAATCGACTGCTGGCGGTAGATCCTTTTCCTATTTAGTAAAGACAGGTGACGTCAGGATGAGATCACTCCTGCCAGATGTCAGTTCTGCTGATAACTCTTCATCATTTCTACACGAAGACCAGTCCATGCTCGCCAGTATCGCCACTGGGTTTGCCGAGTGGCTCGTTCCCCATTTTGTTCACACAGGGCGCGTTCTGGGACTGATCCCGGCATCAATCCCGGGACGTGTTTGCGTTCACTCTAGCAATGTCCCGGGATCAACGCGCTGTGTGAAAGGGGCTTAGAGTCGGCCAGATCCGGCCCACATCTGGCACACCTGCACTGTACAAAAGAAAAAAATTACTGCCTTAAATTTGTAAGTACAATCACCTAGGCTATATAAATAAGTAATTTAAACAAAATTACATTAAACTGACTTTAAAAATTAGTTGAATCTTTTATAATTTATATAAAAAAATTTTTTTGTGAACTGTCCTTTGGTTTCACACAACAGAGGTCGTTATTCGTTCATCCGCACTGTTTATTACCTATTTACTGTGGCTTTGAGAAGAACTAACTATATTTCTACACGATGTGGGTTCAGATGAAGGACAATGAAAGAAGTGGGCAACCAAAGTGTGTGTGTGTGTGTGTGTGTGTGTGTGTGTGTGTGTGTGTGTGTGTGTGTGTGTGTGTGTGTGTGTGTGTGTGTGTGTGTGTGTGTGAGTGTGTGTGTGTGTGTGTGTGTGTGTGTGTGTGTGTGTGTGTGTGTGTGTGTGTGTGTGTGTGTGTGTGTGAGTGAACTCTCTTCCTGCCAGTGGCCGCTGGATGCTGATGATTGTGTGTGACCAGTCGGGTCATTAGGAGGTGGATGGAGGGGTAAATCAACATCTCCGTACAGCACTTAGAGTGACCACACACACACACACACACACACACACACACACACACACACACACGACAGCATCCGCAGCTGATGGATGGCATCTATCTGTCTCTATATGCTGACATGAGAGTTCCTCTGCATGCCCTCTAAATATTTACTACACGAGCTCCAATCAAAGGACAATCACACAAGAGCTCCATTGTAGAGGAGAGAGAGAGAGAGAGAGAGAGAGAGAGAGAGAGAGAGAGAGAGAGAGAGAGAGAGAGAGAGAGACAGACAGAGAGTGAGAGAGAGAGTCTGGGCGAGCAACGATAGGTCAGTGATGTCATACTAATTGGCTTCATGTCACTTAGTTCCTCCTGATTCTCCTTTACCCTCAAACCCTTTCTGAATGATGTTGGCAAACTTTAAACACATACATTAGAGAATAAGTTCAATGCTAAATGGTTACATGTAAATGTAATATAAGAAAAAAATGGTTCTGAAAGGCTCTTTGGAATCGTCTCCAAAAGCCTGCCGTCCATCAACACATTAATGCTTGTGTGTGTGTGTGTGTGTGTGTGTGTGTGTGTGACACATCACATGATCAGAGGACTGGTAAAATGTAATTTATTTGCAAGCATTTTAATGGATCGCATTATTTGTATTGACGCTTAATCAGACGCATTAATATAATGAGCAGATATTTACATTAAATATTTACATATTATTATAATCACCATGTAATTAACATGTTTTAAATGTCTGTGTGTTTTCTGTGTCTGTTATAATAACACATTTACAGATTCCTTTGTATTTGGCAAAACTATGTAGTTTTATATTACAGGGCTGTTGACTGCTTCATTCTGATTGGTTGACGAACATTGTACGGCGTCTAATTATTCTCCGGTAATCAGAAGCACAGCTGAAGAAGTTCCGGCAGGTTTGACCGCATGACATTTCCATATCACTACGCCAAATGATTTCAGTTCCTTCAAAGCTCGACAACAGCGAAATAACCCAACCACACAAGACTCCGAGCAAGCCGAGAAATATAACAAACACAGGGATGAAAATGACAAACCATTCCCATGTTTCCATGTTTCTCTCTCCCATTCAAACGCCAACCGTCCAGACACACACACATGATATGTTTTCAGTAAATAGTTTCGCATTTGCAAAGCTACACGACATTTGTCAGTATGGAGAGTGACATGGCTGTTTTTGAAGCAGTTAAACATACAGCTTGTGTATTAGCAGAGACACTGTTAAAACACACACACACACACACACACACACACTCAGATAATTCACACACGCTGAATCAGTCCATCAATCTCTTAATCTGCATAGATTAAGAGATTGATGAGTGCCGAGCTCTTAGGGCCGTTTACACGACACCGTTTTCAACTAAATACGTATACTTTTTATGCGTTTTGGCCGTTCGTTTACTTGACAACAGCGTTTTGTGTTCCTGAAAATGCAAACGGGTTACAAAGTGCAAGTTTTTGAAAACGGTGTAAACGAACAAAACATGAGTCTCTGAAGACGATGACGTCATGTTCATGCGTATTACGTGTTCAGTCTGTAGTGTTTGATCGCCATCTACTGGCCTGGCAGCAGAACACAGCGCTTTTAGTCGTTTTCAAGTCGTTTTTTAGCGTCACACACGCACACACACACAAACAAACAGATACACACACTCGTGCACACACACTCAGATACACACACAAACAGATATACACACTCGTGCACACACACACACACAAACAGATACACACACTCGTGCACACACACTCGCACACACACACTCAGATACACGCACAAACAGATTTACACACTCGAGCACACACACAAACACACTCAGATACACACTTGCACACTCAGATACACACACACACACACTCAGATACACACACAAACAGATATACACACTCGTGCACACACACACACACACACACACACACACACACAAACACACATACACACTCGTGCACACACACACTCAGATACACGCACAAACAGATTTACACACTCGAGCACACACACAAACACACTCAGATACACACTGGCACACGCACACTCAGATACACAAACAAACAGATATACACACTCGTGCACACACACACAAGCAGATACACACACTCGTGCACACACACTCGCACACACACACTCAGATACACGCACAAACAGATTTACACACTCAAGCACACACACAAACACACTCAGATACACACTTGCACACTCAGATACACACACACACACACTCAGATACACACACAAACAGATATACACACTCGTGCACACACACACACACACACACACACACACACAAACACACATACACACTCGTGCACACACACACTCAGATACACGCACAAACAGATTTACACACTCGAGCACACACACAAACACACTCAGATACACACTGGCACACGCACACTCAGATACACAAACAAACAGATATACACACTCGTGCACACACACACAAGCAGATACACACACTCGTGCACACACACTCGCACACACACACTCAGATACACGCACAAACAGATTTACACACTCAAGCACACACACAAACACACTCAGATACACACTTGCACACGCACACTCAGATACACACACACACACTCAGATACACACACAAACAGATACACACACTCGTGCACACACACACAGATACACGCACAAACAGATTTACACACTCGAGCACACACACAAACACACTCAAATACACACTTGCAAACGCACACTCAGATACACACACACACTCAGATACACACACTCGCGCACACACACGCACTCAGATACACAAACAAACAGACACACACACCCAGATACACACACACTCAGACACACACACACACTCAGATACACACACACTCAGACACACACACACACACACACACACACACACACACACCTGTCATACCCATTGCTCATTCCTTCTCTCACACTAACACATAGTTCTGATGCAAAACACTCATCATGTGTCATCTTACGTACGGTGATTAATGTTATCTACCCCGGGAGAGTCACAGTCACACTGAACATGTGACATGTATCATTACAGTCTGCGTGTTCAACGCACATCTGGCACGCAACACACACCGCCACAACTGCATGACGCCTCGCATTCAAACACAAGCTTTATTATATTATATAACATTATATAGTACATATGTGTGTGTGACGTACTTGCTCAAACAGAATTGTCTATTGAGAATAGCCATATCGCTGCCTTAAAACCTTTATTGATATGAAACTGTATGAGCCATATGGTTTGATGATTCATATTTGGTGCATCACTAGTGATGTGATGATCTGTTTTCTCACACATATCGAGCCGGACCCGGAATCTTTTAAAAGTCCTCTCGTTTTCATACACTCATGTCCAAAAGTGAAGATGATCCGGAGGGGATGTTTGATATGTAATATTTAATTGGTTCTGTCTTATTTTTGCAAGTGTTCATCATTTCTTCACAATTTGTCAAGTTTCATTGCGTTATTATCAAAAATAAAACAATCGACTCCAAGCTTAAATACGCAATATGACTACAAAATCTGTAACTCATTTGTAATAATATTTGAATAAAGGGTAAATTTGGCAATATTCCTGTGCCGGACGTCACTTGTGGCCTCTACTGTACACACTGAACACCCATACACTCTACTGTACACACTGTACACCCATACACTCTACTGTACACACTGTACAACCCATACACCTCTACTGTACACACTGTACACCCATACACTCTCTGTACACACTGTACACCCATACACTCTACTGTACACACTGTACACCCATACACTCTACTGTACACCCATACACTCTAGTGTACACCCATACACTCTACTGTACACACCGTACACCCATACACTCTACTGTACACACTGTACACCCATACACCCTACTGTACACACCGTACACCCATACACCCTACTGTACACACTGTACACCCCATACACCCTACTGTACACCCATACACTCTAGTGTACACCCATACACTCTACTGTACACACCGTACACCCATACACTCTACTGTACACACTGTACACCCATACACCCTACTGTACACACCGTACACCCATACACCCTACTGTACACACCGACACCATACACCCTACTGTACACACTGTACACCCATACACTCTACTGTACACATTGTACACCCCATACACTCTACTGTACACACTGTACACCCATACACTCTACTGTACACACCGTACACCCATACACACTACTGTACACACCGTACACCCATACACTCTACTGTACACACTGTACACCCATACACTCTACTGTACACATTGTACACCCATACACTCTACTGTACACACTGTACACCCATACACTCTACTGTACACACTGTACACCCATACACTCTACTGTACACACTGTACACCCATACACTCTACTGTACACACTGTACACCCATACACTCTACTGTACACACTGTACACCCATAAACTCTACTGTACACCCATACACTCTACTGTACACCCATACACTCTACTGTACACCCATACACTCTACTGTACACACTGCACACCCATACACTCTACTGTACACCCATACACTCTACTGTACACCCATACACTCTACTGTACACACTGTACACCCATACACCCTACTGTACACACTGTACACCCATACACCCTACTGTACACACTGTACACCCATACACTCTACTGTACACACCGTACACCCATACACTCTACTGTACACACTGTACACCCATACACTCTACTGTACACACTGTACACCCATACACCCTACTGTACACATTGTACACCCATACACTCTACTGTACACACTGTACACCCATACACTCTACTGTACACACTGTACACCCATACACCCTACTGTACACACTGTACACCCATACACCCTACTGTACACACCGTACACCCATACACCCTACTGTACACACTGTACACCCATACACTCTACTGTAACACCCATACACTCTACTGTACACACCGTACACCCATACACTCTACTGTACACCCATACACTCTACTGTACACCCATACACTCTACTGTACACACTGTACACCCATACACCCTACTGTACACACTGTAGACCCATACACCCTACTGTACACACCGTACACCCATACACTCTACTGTACACCCATACACTCTACTGTACACACTGTACACCCATACACTCTACTGTACACACCGTACACCCATACACTCTACTGTACACACTGTACACCCATACACTCTACTGTACACACTGTACACCCCATACACCCTACTGTACACCCATACACTCTAGTGTACACCCATACACTCTACTGTACACACCGTACACCCATACACTCTACTGTACTACTGTACACCCATACACCCTACTGTACACACTGTACACCCATACACTCTACTGTACACACTGTACACCCATACACTCTACTGTACACACTGTACACCCCATACACCCTACTGTACACACTGTACACCCATACACCCTACTGTACACACTGTACACCCATAACACTCTACTGTGCACCCCATACACTCTACTGTACACACTGTACACCCATACACCCTACTGTACACACCGTACACCCATACACTCTACTGTACACCCCATACACTCTACTGTACACCCATACACTCTACTGTACACACTGTACACCCATACACCCTACTGTACACACTGTACACCCATACACTCTACTGTACACCCATACACTCTACTGTACACACTGTACACCCATACACCCTACTGTACACCCATGCACTCTACTGTACACCCATACACTCTACTGTACACACTGTACACCCATACACTCTACTGTACACACCGTACACCCATACACTCTACTGTACACACTGTACACCCATACACCCTACTGTACACCCATACACTCTAGTGTACACCCATACACTCTACTGTACACGCCGTACACCCATACACCCTACTGTACACACTGTACACCCATACACTCTACTGTACACACTGTACACCCATACACTCTACTGTACACACCGTACACCCATACACTCTACTGTACACACTGTACACCCCATACACTCTACTGTACACACTGTACACCCATACACCCTACTGTACACCCATACACTCTAGTGTACACCCATACACTCTACTGTACACACCGTACACCCATACACCCTACTGTACACACTGTACACCCATACACCCTACTGTACACACTGTACACCCATACACCCTACTGTACACACTGTACACCCATACACCCCTACTGTACACACCGTACACCCATACACTCTACTGTACACACCGTACACCCATAACTCTAGTGTACACCCATACACTCTACTGTACACCCATACACTCTACTGTACACACCGTACACCCATACACTCTACTGTACACCCATACACTCTACTGTACACCATACACTCTGTACACACTGTACACCCATACACTCTACTGTACACACCGTACACCCATACACTCTACTGTACACACCGTACACCCATACACTCTACTGTACACACTGTACACCCATACACTCTACTGTACACACCGTACACCCATACACTCTACTGTACACCCATACACTCTACTGTACACACCGTACACCCATACACTCTACTGTACACACTGTACACCCATACACTCTACTGTACACACCGTACACCCATACACTCTACTGTACACCATACACTCTACTGTACACACCACCGTACACCCATACACTCTACTGTACACCCATACACTCTACTGTACACACTGTACACCCATACACTCTACTGTACACACTGTACACCCATACACCCTACTGTACACACCGTACACCCATACACCCTACTGTACACACCGTACACCCATACACTCTACTGTACACACTGTACACCCATACACTCTACTGTACACACTGTACACCCATACACCCTACTGTACACCCATACACTCTACTGTACACACTGTACACCCATACACTCTACTGTACACACTGTACACCCATACACCCTACTGTACACCCATACACTCTACTGTACACACTGTACACCCATACACTCTACTGTACACACTGTACACCCATACACCCTACTGTACACACTGTACACCCATACACTCTACTGTACACCCATACACTCTACTGTACACACTGTACACCCATACACTCTACTGTACACACCGTACACCCATACACCCTACTGTACACACCGTACACCCATACACTCTACTGTACACCCATACACTCTACTGTACACACTGTACACCCATACACTCTACTGTACACACTGTACACCCATACACTCTACTGTACACCCATACACTCTACTGTACACACCGTACACCCATACACTCTACTGTACACCCATACACTCTACTGTACACCCATACACTCTACTGTACACCCCATACACTCTACTGTACACCCATACACTCTACTGTACACCCCATACACTCTACTGTACACACTGTACACCCATACACTCTACTGTACACCCATACACTCTACTGTACACACTGTACACCCATACACTCTACTGTACACCCATACACTCTACTGTAAACCCATACACTCTACTGTACATCCATACACTCTACTGTACACCCCATACACTCTACTGTACACCCATACACTCTACTGTACACACCGTACACCCATACACTCTACTTCACAAAGCCATAATACTTATATTTTTATCTTATATATTTTAGTTATTTTAATGAATGCCATTTTACTTAATTGTTATTAATAATAGCTTACCTAAAAATAATAAATAATAGGCATTGATTGTTTAGAGATACACTGCGAAACACACACTCTTGTCGCGGGTGGAGATGTGCGGACACGCGAGTTCTGTGGCAGAGATCCAAACTAAATATTTCCAACATTTATACACTCATTCACAGGGTGTGTGTGTGTGTGTGTGTGTGTGTGTGTGTGTGTGTGTGTGTGTGTGTGTGTGTGTATGAGTGTGTGTGTATGTGTGTCTGTGTGTGTGTGTGTGTGTGTGTGTGTGTGTGCTCAGATAAACTAGATTAGATCTTATTAAACAGTTACATGTTTTCTTAAAGCAGTTTCCTCTGAATGTTGATGAAGTCACTGGAGAGTAAAGAGAAGAGCATGTGTGATTACTGACTTTGTTCATCCTACACACTGTTCTCAGTGGCTTTGATGGGGAGATGTTTGAGTGAGTGTGTGTGTGTGTGTAGGGGGTGTACAGGAACACTATGTCTGTTTCGTGTAAGTAGAGGAGGGGAAGTGTGTGTGCCGGCGGGGCAAACTCATTCAACATGGACTCTATTATCAACTCAACATAACTGCAGCTGGTGTGTGTGTGTGTGTGTGTGTGTGTGTGTGTGTGTGTTACAGTCAAACCCAATGGTCAGGCCTGATTTAAATAGTCATAACAATACATTTACATTTGATCATAATGTAGTAGAGACAGAAAACAGCATAAGGTATTAAAAAAGCTTTTCCTTACAGTTGTGTACTTTTAGTTTTGATTTCCAATGGAGTTGTATATATAGTCTTATATATTATATCTTAAACCTTTGCTTTGCCCTAATTTTTCTCTCCTGCTGAACTGTTTGCTTTCTTAATGACTTCAGCTAATCCTAATGAGGCTCATTCGGGTGGAGCTGTGTGTGTGTGTGAACAGTGTGAAATCTATGTATGTCTGCAGGATTAAAGCATCCCTATCATTCACAGACGTTGATAGAAACCAGCAAGTAATACATGTATTTATATATACTGTATATGATTTATTTGAGTACTATGTCTAGTCAACAAACTAATACAATTAAATTGTATCTTCAGTAAGTCATGATATGGACCCTTACTCTTTATTCTCTTGATTTGTTGCAATCAAAAATGATCATCTATTTTAATTCATATTTTCATCACTTAAGATGTTGACTAAACACAGTCATATATTGGGTTCTATATAGAAATCTAGGGTTCTCAATTATAAAGAACCCTTTATGCCAAAAAGGTTCTATATAAGAAGAAATTCATGTTTAAAGGGGTGCTTTTCTCTTTTTCTAGTGATAAAATATGTTTACAAGCGGTTTAATACTTTAATTCGTTTTTTAAAAATAAAATTTTAAGTATTAGACTAAATCCATAAAATGATCCCATAATGGGAACCCATAAAAGCTTCTATGCATGAAGCGCCTGACGGAACCACTTAAGGTCCTCTCAAGAGCACTGTCACTGTTTATTTAATATGTAATATAGGTGAATCCTGAGAATTCAATCATCAATATAAACAGTTTAATAGCACATGTGCCATATTTAGCACGTTCCTCTTTTAGTGTGGAGAGTATCTGTCTGGTCCCGGTATTAATCACTGTGGTGAGTGTGCATATCTCCAGATGGTGCTCTGAGGAAGTGGAGTTGAAGCGCAGGGATTAGAGCCTGTTGCCCTGTTACCCCACATGAAACGCACTGGGAGGGGTGTCGTCTGCAGAACGTGCGGCACACGTGCAGATCAGCGTCTCTGCAGCACATGTGTGTGTACACACACACACACACACACGCTAGAACCCTTATACTCGGTTCAATCCAGGTGCCATTGCTCAATATGCTGTTCCTGCTGGGGGTTTTTTGTGGCAATTTGTTTATTTAGACTGAACAAAATTATAAACGTAACACTTTTGTTTTTGCCCCATTTTTCATGAGCTGAACTCAAAGATCTAAGACTTTTTCTCTGTACACAAAAGGCCTATTTCTCTCAAATATTGTTCACAGATCTGTCTAAATGTGTGTTAGTGAGCACTTCTCCTTCGCCGAGATACTCCTCCACCTCACAGGTGTGCGTATCAAGATGCTGATTACACAGCATGATTATTGCACAGGTGTGCCTTAGGCTGTCCACAATAAAAGGCCACTCTAAAATGTGCAGTTTTACTGAATATTAGGGGGGGGTCCGAAAACCAGTCAGTATCTGGTGTGACCATTTGCCTCATGCAGTGCAACACATCTCCTTCGCAGTGTTGATCAGGTTGTTGATCGTGGCCTGTAGAGTGTTGGTCCACTCCTCTTCAATGGCTGTGCGAAGTTGCTGGATATCGGCAGGACCTGGAACACGCTGTCGTATACACCGATCCAGAGCATCCCAAACATGCTCAATGGGTGACATGTCTGGTGAGTAGGCTGGCCATGCAAGAACTGGGATGTTTTCAGCTTCCAGGAATTGTGTGCAGACCCTTGCAACATGGGGCCGTGTAGGTCTCAGACGATCTCGGAGGTGAAGATGCTGGATGTGGAGGTCCTCGGCTGGTGTGGTCACACGTGGTCTGCAGTTGTGAGGCCGGTTGGATGTACTACCAAATTCTCTGAAACGCCTTTGGACACGGCTTATGGTAGAGAAATGAACATCCAAGTCACGGACAACAGCTTTGGTGGACATTCCTGCAGTCAGCATGCTCAAAATTTGCGACATCTGTGGCATTGTGCTGTGTGATAAAATTGCACATTTTATAGAGGCCTTTATTGTGGCCATATGTAGAACCTTAAAGGGTTTCGTCAGGAGCTTCATATGTAGAACCTTAAAGGGTTTCGTCAGGCGCTTCATACGTAGAACCTTAAAGGGTTCCGTCAGGAGCTTCATATGTAGAACCTTAAAGGGTTCCATCAGGCGCTTCATACGTAGAACCTTAAAGGGTTTCGTCAGGCGCTTCATACGTAGAACCTTAAAGGGTTTCGTCAGGCGCTTCATACGTAGAACCTTAAAGGGTTCCGTCAGGAGCTTCATACGTAGAACCTTAAAGGGTTTCGTCAGGAGCTTCATATGTAGAACCTTAAAGGGTTTCGTCAGGAGCTTCATACGTAGAACCTTAAAGGGTTTCGTCAGGAGCTTCATATGTAGAACCTTAAAGGGTTCCGTCAGGAGCTTCATACGTAGAACCTTAAAGGGTTTCGTCAGGCGCTTCATATGTAGAACCTTAAAGGGTTCCGTCAGGAGCTTCATATGTAGAACCTTAAAGGGTTTCGTCAGGAGCTCCATACGTAGAACCTTAAAGGGTTTTGTCAGGAGCTTCATACGTAGAACCTTAAAGGGTTTCGTCAGGAGCTTCATATGTAGAACCTTAAAGGGTTTTGTCAGGAGCTTCATATGTAGAACCTTAAAGGGTTTCGTCAGCAGCTTCATATGTAGAACCTTAAAGGGTTTTGTCAGGAGCTTCATACGTAGAACCTTAAAGGGTTTTGTCAGGAGCTTCATACATAGAACCTTAAAGGGTTTCGTCAGGCGCTTCATACGTAGAACCTTAAAGGGTTCCGTCAGGAGCTTCATACGTAGAACCTTAAAGGGTTTCGTCAGGAGCTTCATATGTAGAACCTTAAAGGGTTTCGTCAGGAGCTTCATACGTAGAACCTTAAAGGGTTTCGTCAGGAGCTTCATATGTAGAACCTTAAAGGGTTTCGTCAGGCGCTTCATACGTAGAACCTTAAAGGGTTTCGTCAGGAGCTTCATACGTAGAACCTTAAAGGGTTTTGTCAGGAGCTTCATACGTAGAACCTTAAAGGGTTCCGTCAGGAGCTTCATATGTAGAACCTTAAAGGGTTTCGTCAGGCGCTTCATACGTAGAACCTTAAAGGGTTTCGTCAGGCGCTTCATACGTAGAACCTTAAAGGGTTTCGTCAGGAGCTTCATACGTAGAACCTTAAAGGGTTTTGTCAGGCGCTTCATACGTAGAACCTTAAAGGGTTTCGTCAGGAGCTTCATATGTAGAACCTTAAAGGGTTTCGTCAGGCGCTTCATATGTAGAACCTTAAAGGGTTCCGTCAGGAGCTTCATACGTAGAACCTTAAAGGGTTTTGTCAGGCGCTTCATATGTAGAACCTTAAAGGGTTCCGTCAGGAGCTTCATACGTAGAACCTTAAAGGGTTTTGTCAGGCGCTTCATACGTAGAACCTTAAAGGGTTTCGTCAGGAGCTTCATATGTAGAACCTTAAAGGGTTTCGTCAGGCGCTTCATACGTAGAACCTTAAAGGGTTTCGTCAGGAGCTTCATACGTAGAACCTTAAAGGGTTTCGTCAGGCGCTTCATACGTAGAACCTTAAAGGGTTTCGTCAGGAGCTTCATATGTAGAACCTTAAAGGGTTTCGTCAGGCGCTTCATATGTAGAACCTTAAAGGGTTCCGTCAGGAGCTTCATACGTAGAACCTTAAAGAGTTTCGTCAGGAGCTTCATATGTAGAACCTTAAAGGGTTTCGTCAGGAGCTTCATATGTAGAACCTTAAAGGGTTTCGTCAGGAGCTTCATATGTAGAACCTTAAAGGTTTCCGTCAGGAGCTTCATACGTAGAACCTTAAAGGGTTTCGTCAGGCGCTTCATATGTAGAACCTTAAAGGGTTTCGTCAGGAGCTTCATATGTAGAACCTTAAAGGGTTTCGTCAGGAGCTTCATATGTAGAACCTTAAAGGGTTTCGTCAGGCGCTTCATATGTAGAACCTTAAAGGGTTCCGTCAGGAGCTTCATACGTAGAACCTTAAAGGGTTTCGTCAGGTGCTTCATACGTAGAACCTTAAAGGTTTCCGTCAGGAGCTTCATACGTAGAACCTTAAAGGGTTTCGTCAGGCGCTTCATATGTAGAACCTTAAAGGGTTTCGTCAGGAGCTTCATACGTAGAACCTTAAAGGGTTTCGTCAGGAGCTTCATATGTAGAACCTTAAAGGGTTTCGTCAGGAGCTTCATACGTAGAACCTTAAAGGGTTTCGTCAGGAGCTTCATACGTAGAACCTTAAAGGTTTCCGTCAGGAGCTTCATACGTAGAACCTTAAAGGGTTTCGTCAGGCGCTTCATACGTAGAACCTTAAAGGGTTTCGTCAGGCGCTTCATACGTAGAACCTTAAAGGGTTTCGTCAGGCGCTTCATACGTAGAACCTTAAAGGGTTTCGTCAGGCGCTTCATACGTAGAACCTTAAAGGGTTTCGTCAGGAGCTTCATACGTAGAACCTTAAAGGGTTTTGTCAGAACCTTCTCTCTTTCTTTTTTTTCTCTTCTCTCTTCTCTCTTCTCCTTTTCTCTCCTCTTCTCCTCTTCTCTGTGGCGAGGGCATGTTATGAGTTCTCTGTAAAACTAACAGTGCTGTTGATGATCCTCTGCCCGCTATTGTTCAGCTGGTTTTCTTTCAGGCCGCGTTAAACCCTTTACATAGACAGTAAAAAGGTCCATTTGAATGTGACTTTAGAGTTGCGAGTCCTCCCTGCCCCCTGGCCTCGACTCGACCAGAGAAAGAGAAGGTGTGTGTGTGTGTGTGTGATCAAGCCCTGGAGGCTTCAGACCTTTTATGGGCTTCAAGGCTCTTAAAGCGGATCTTATTGGGGACGACAGACTCTCCTCTCTCGCAGGTCCCCGGTTCAGCTCTGCTGTTTACAGGTGAGTTAAGGCTACGTCTACAATAATCCGGATACATTTGAAAACGTTTCAGTTTAAAAACGCTCTCCGTCCACACTAGCGTTTTCAGGCGATTCAGTGTGGATGAGAAACTTTTCATTTAGCAATATCTCATCATTCACTGATCGTCCAGGTCGCTCTCAGGTCTAAAACCCTCAAACTGCTCTCATGTTCAGCACATGCGAGTGAATTTTCTGTCATGTGTGCAGGACTGTGATGTGAAGAGTGTGTGAAGTAACATTTAGCAACAGTGTGAAAGTGAACGGCACATCACAGGCACAACACCGGTATAAACATGAATATCTAATGGCACAATATGCGTCACATGACTAAACTTACGTCATCGTTTGTAAACCGCTTTGACGGTCCACACTCAACACGAAACCAGCGCTTCACATGTATCCGGTTTGGAGAGCGTTTTCAAAAAGCTTCAGTTTCATTAATAAAACGCTGTGTCGGTGTGACAGAAGGCCAGACCGGAGAGAAGAAGATGTGTTGTCAAGCGGAGACGCGTGAGTGTGTGTGGACACGGCCTCAGTGTTGCCCATGTTCTGTGCATCTCTTCATCGTGATTATAGAGCCGGTGCAGGAAAACTGTATCATGCAGGAGAATGTAGAAAGCGAGTCACCCATGATTAATAAAGCCGTGATTATCATATGATATAAAAGCATGAGTGTTTTGGTGGCGGTCCCGAGTGGGGTTGTGTGTAAACAGCTGTGGGCCAGGTCGGGGGGGTTCTGGGCTAATGCAATCTTCTGGCTAGTCTTCTGCCAGGAAAGAGTGGGCTGTGTGTGATGTGGTCAACTCTCTGTCACCAGCTGAATGTTGGGTGGGTGAGTGTGTGTGTGTGTGTGTGTGTGTGTGTGTGTGTGTGTGTGTGTGTGTGTGTGTGTGTAATGAGTGTGTTTGTCTGCGTCTCTTTGGCTTTCATTTCTACTCGTTTTCACCAAACCAACAAGAAAACTACATCTGGTGCACACTGCCGTTCAAAAGTGTTGGATCGGTAAAGTTTGGGATTTTTCATGTTTTTAAAAGAAGTCACTTCTACTCACCAAGGCTGCATTTTTTTATTAATTTTTTTTTTTTACAAAAAAACAGTAATATTGTGAATATTGTTTTCTATTTTAAAATGTAATTTTTTCCTGTGATCAAATCTGAATGTTCAGCATCATTACTCCAGTCTTCAGTGTCACATGATCCTCCAGAAATCAGTGTAATATGATGATCTGATGATCAAGACACATTTATGATTATTATCAGTGTTGAAAACAGTTATTTATATTTTTATCTCAGGATTCTTCGATGAATAGAAAGTTCAAAAGAACAGCATTTATTTGAAATAGAATATTTTGTGACATTATCAATGTCTTTACTGTCACTTTTGATCAATTTAATTCATCTTTGATGTATAAAAGTATTGATTTTTTTATCACCCCCCCCCCCCCAAAAAAAAAACAACTCCTTACTGACCCCAAACTTTTGAATAGTAGAGTTTAATGTTACAAAAGATTCTATTTCAGACAAATACTGTTCTTTTGAACTTTCTATTCATCAAATAATCCTGAAATAAACATGAAAACTGTTTTCAACACTGATAATAATCATAAATGTTTGTTGATCATCATATTACACTGATTTCTGGAGGATCGTGTGACACTGAAGACTGGAGTAATGATGCTGAACATTCAGCTTTGATCACAGGAATAAATTACACTTTACTATATATTCACATAGAGAACAGCGAAAACAAAATTTCACAATATTACTGTTTTATGCATTTTTAATGTTGGTGAGCAGAAGAGACTTCTTTTGAAAACATCTGATTGATCCAAGCGTTTGACTGGTAGTGTGTATTGAGACGCTTCTATGTTCTTGTACACACACATGTTCGTGAGAGTTTGCAGGAGTGCTCTCGGGACTGAGTAACGCAGCGGAGAGGGAAGCGAGTGGGAACAGTGGGAAGCGAGTGTAAGAGAGGAACACTTCTCAGTGATCTCCCAGTGATCGCATTCGTCACGGGTCTCCGTCACAGGACATCCTTCCTTCAGGACGCGAGCGAGACGCTGAGACATGTTCACTTTCCTCTGCTAACTACACCTCGGCTCTCGAAACAGCGCCGCAGTCCTGTCACCAACTCCGTTTGCATACATGCGTCTAGAATTTAAAAAAAAAGAAAGGTAAAGGAGCACAGATTTATTTTTATACAAGGATTATTGACTACAAGTGCACTTGTCCGTTTCTATAGTAAAAAGGCCAATGAAAAGGTTATGAAAGAAAGTACATTTAAAATAACTTTTTGTTTTTTATTTGTAAAATATTTTATTTTGCTTGAATAATGTGTGTGTGTGTGTGTGTGTGTGTGTGTGTGTGTCCTCAATTGTGAAAATGTATTCATTTTTTTATGGTAAAAATGCAGAAAGTTTTCTGTTAGGGTTTAATATTTATAACTGTCTTCAAATGAAAACAATAGGTGTGTGTGTGTGTGTGTGTGTGTGTGTGTGTGTGTGGCAGCAGAGTGATTGTTAGATCATGTCCCCTGGGGGCGGAGTCAGTGACACTGCTGTGGGAGGAGTCAGTGGGCGGGGCCAAAGTGCCTTCAACAAGTCAGACAAACATGCTCAGTTAGTCAGTCAATCTCAGGCACTCGCAGGAGAAGTCATTACCATCTGGACTAGCAGTGGGACGAGACCGGAGAACCGAGAGCTGCACCTGTCCCACACACTCACACACTCACACACACTCAGGGGAGAGATCACACACAGCCTCTATGTGTGGCTGGGACCAGAGCGTCCTGGTAAGTGACATTTCTCTAAACTTATTTCTGTGGGAAGACAAGAATGCGTTTTACATTACAATCAACAGCTTCTATTATTCCATTAATTAAATGTTTAGAGCTAATTTACTTGTTTAGAGCTTGTTAATTATATGAGGTGTGAGTGTTTGTTGTGAACTGCTTTATTGGGGCTTTCTAGTTAAGTTTTTTTAAGTTTTTTAATTCTCGGCTCTGAGAGTGTAGGCATTTCTATTTCTTTTAATTAATTTAAAACAACTCCTATCTTCTGAATTTATTGGCTGGATGCATATATATATATATTTTTTTTTAAATGATTTCACCTAAAAGCCGTGTTTTAGATGTGTTTGTGTTCTCTGTATATTTAGTATGCTTACATCTGATTTCCATGTTTGTTAGTGTTGAGTTGTTCAGTTTCACTATGAGTTTTGGTTCTCCAGCTGTCCTACGCTAGACTTTCTAACACAAAAACTGTTTTAGGATCTTCTCTTGTATAAAAAAACACTAGTATAATAGAAAAAACATGGAATATCCACGAATCTGTTCAGAAACATGACATTTGACTAATTCAGTGAACTTTATAATTTAATACAAATTCTAGAACTGTGAAAATTTATAGTTTATAGGAATGGAAAAAAAAGTTCCCATGAATGCACTTTTAATCCTTTAAGAGGTTTAAAAAGAGTTTGGTTTTGAGAATTGAACCCGTTTCGTCTTGAATGATCGTTGGTTGATCGGATCACTTTTGCGTCCCGGTGGAAAACCGCTTCTCCTCTTTTGTTTCTGCTTCTCACACACACACACACACACACACACACACTCTCTGCGACCGGTTGATGGTTCCTCTGATTCCACATTTAGCCACATTCAGAAGTCGACGGACTTCCTTCCTCTGTTTTCCTCCGTTTGTGAGTGTTGTCCCCGCGGAGGAGAGAGTTGATGGACAGCCGTGAGGAGTAGGACACTAGGACAGAGATTGTGATCAGCTCAGCTCAGGATGTCTGTATTTACTTTACGGAGCACTTTAGCTTCTCTGTGTTGAAAGACAATTCGGTAACACTATGTATAATGCATTAAAAAAGGTTCATTTTGCATTTTTTTTTTATTTATAAATGGTTGTAAGCAAAGTTATTTCTTATTACACCTAAAATGTGTTTGTCGTGCGTTTCCATAGATTTCACTTTCTAAAGGCGGAACATAAGCTTTGTAATATATTATAAATGTGGTTACAATTGTTCATACAGTGCATAATTAAATGCATTATATATATATATAAAGGCTTTAATCCTCTTCGCATTGAAAAATGACTTTTTTCTTCAATGAAAAATCTTAAATTTTTCTTCAATTTCTTTCAATGAAATAAATGTACTATATTTTAGTTTAATGTTTTTTGATTTAATATTTAGTATTTGTAGGTGATTTTATGGCGCTACATTTATTTTTTGCTGTGTTTATAATCCATTTATTCATTTTTTGAGCATAGACCTGCACATTAAATGTCCAACTGAAACTGGTAAATCTCGAATGCTTTAAATCACAAACTGAAGTTTGATCTCTTTATAAAGACGACACTTGGCAGATTATTACTGAAGTAAAGAACATTTAAAAAAGTGAACTTAAGAAAGTAACAGAATCTTATGTGTAAATGACTGAACAGCACAGAGGATGAAGTACAGCGTTACCAAAGACGACGACTCCTTAAACAACCGAGATCTAATTTAGGCAAAAACTAAATTTCGAATGAATTTCTTGCTATTAAAGAATATGTGTGTATCATAAATGCTTCATAGAAAAAGAGGATTCGTGCAGTTCAACCTTTGCCCTTTCCCTAGATAACGTTTAGCTCTCGCACAGGCCGGTCCACACGTCTGACTCGTCTCTTCTCCTCAGGCTGCTTCTCATCACAGCTCGGCAATGTTGACCCCTGAGGGAGCGCCCTACACCGCGGCCGGCGAGGAGCTCAAGACGGACGTGGAGGACGCGGACATGACAGCGTGGACGGAGGACGAGTTTGAGGAGAAATGCACGTACGTGGTGAAGGACCACACCTGGGAGGGTCCGGCGGAGAGCACGCGGGCCGAGGCGTCCCTGCCCAGAAACCTGGCCTTCAAACACCCGGCACACGCCAAAGAGGTACGGCACCGGCCTCACACACACTCATCAGCTCACAGCGGCGTGCAATCCTCCCGATAACACACGCGGACGCAGAGAGTGAAGAACTGAGAACGGCTGTGATTTTTTGTGTAAACGGCATCTCCATAAAGCCACACCTATGATCACACAACGGGTATTAATCTTCTTTATCTGCACTGTCAGCCCTTGTTGAAGAAAAAACTCCCTGTCTATGTGTGTGTGTGTGCTTAATAATTCCTAACTGGCATTGTCGCTCGGCTAACACAAACATCCATACATCAGCGCGCCGCATGACAAGCTCCTCGAGCTCCAGAGTGCAAGAGTTGAGAGGCGAGATCTTGTGCCGTCTATCACACCGGCTTTATCTCCACGTCTGTGTCCACAATCCACACACACACTACTTTCCACCTTTCCTGCGCTAATGACGGCTGACGCTGTGAACGGGATTAAGCTCCTCTTATTTTCAAAGTGTTTGTAGATCAATAGGAACAGGGTTATGGATTTTTTCATCACTTGCTCTGTGTGTGTTATCTCTTCCTGTGAGCACGTACTTATGAGCTGATAAAGCGTCCCCCTGTTTCTTCAGCACACCTGAGGTTCACACAGGAAGAGAGTGAGTGGAGTCATGTGGAGATTACGCTGATGAGAGACGGCATTTAATGAGGGCTTGTAGTCGCTCTTTACTGGGGTTAGGGGGAGGAGTTGAGGAGGCCACAGATCCAAGTATTCAAAGTATCAAACTTTTCATACACTGTAAAAAAAATTATTTTAACGGTAAAAGGCTGTAAAAATTCCTAGTGAACAAAATTGGTTAACAAAGTTTCTGTACTAAATTTGATTTTATTTATTTATTCGTTTATTTAACAGGGACTATAAAGTCAAACATAGTTACAGAGTTTATAGCTAATGCTAATTTTCAACTAGTACATTATAAAACAAGTTTAAAAAAGCATTCACATTTCTTCAAACACACACACCATTTTGTACTATAAACTTGGAAAGCCTGCTCTAATAGGCTTTATTAATATAGCGCACCTGTATGATCGGGCGCTGTGTGGAGAGGTTAAGCTCCGGCGCTCTCGTCAGAAGTGTCTGTGCGGTTAATCAGAGCTGGAGCGGCACACACACACACACACACACAAGTCGTCTCTCTCAGCCTCAGGACACAACCTTGATGACCTTTCACTTCCCGTGGCTGTCGGGAGAGGTGACGGTTGAAGAGACGCATGACTCTGTGTCTTTCAAGTGCGCACATCTGGCTGACTGTCAATTAATTACCTCTCTCTCTCTCTCTCTCTCCCACACACACACAATGATGCTAGCAATGAATCAGAAAATGATTTGAACGTGAACCTAAGATACTGTACACTCTAAAAAAAATGCTGTGTTGTTTCAACCCAATTTTGGGTCAAATATGGACAAACCCAGCCGTTGGGTTACGTTTTTAAATTACATTTTTAACCCAACGTTTGGGTTTGTCCATATTTGACCCAAAATTGGGTTGAAACAATCATCTACCTCTTTTTAAACGACCTGTTTACCTGCTATTTTTTGACCAGGTCATTGGTGTAATAAGCAGAGATAAATAACTCAACCCCTGGGTTGTTATGTCTGACCCAAGATCAGAGTAACACAAGAAAACTACACAAACACTGAAAAACTGACCCAAAAGCCTCAACCCAGGAGTTGGGTAGAAAAAACAACCCAATCATTTTTAGAGTGAAAGGTCATCTACCTCTTTCTTAACCACTTGTTTTTCTACTTGTTTTCACTTGTTAATAACCCTGGGTTGTTACGTCTGACCCAGGAGCTGGGTAACACAAAACTACCCAAAATACTGAAAAAATAACCTAAAAAATTACCCAAAAGGCTCAACCTAGGAGTTGGGTGGAAAAAACAACCCAAGATTATTATTTTTTTAGAGTGTTAAGTCATCTTCCCCTTTCTTACCCACTTGTTTTTAACCACTGCTTGTTTATTTTGACCAGGTCATCGGTGTAGTAAGCAGAGAATACATCCCCAAAGGCACACGCTTCGGCCCCCTTGTGGGAGAAAGTTACACTGCAGAAAATGTCCCCAAAGATGCCAACAGGAAGTACTTCTGGCGGGTGAGTTGTTTTGTTTCAGAAGCTTTCAAAAAAAAAGTAGGAGCGGACAAGTAAAAAAAAATACCGGGTCACTTCCTGTTCCACTGACCGACTTCCTGCGTGACATCATGGGCTGGATTGGTTATAGAGGCAGTGAGTTTGTATTCTCAGAGCGATCAGAAACTGCTGAGTAAAGATCAGGAACTGCACTGACTGAGAGAGCAGCGATTCGTTCATCTTTATCTGACTGTGCAGTGTGTGGGACCGGAAGTGCTGAATGACTGAGCTCTGCTGCTGTAAACATACGTCTTTCTTAAGAATACGTGAGCTCGACGGATCATGCGCGTCCTCGTAGCGTTTGATCAGAGAAAAAAAGTCAGCATCACAGTTGTTGTGCCACTACCATTCCCCTCACCCATCCGTGACATGCAGCTGTCGCCACGGAGAAACTCCAACTTTTATTTATTTATATAGCACTTTTA
Organism: Phoxinus dragarum; assembly: GCA_033366665.1. Classification (NCBI taxonomy): domain Eukaryota; kingdom Metazoa; phylum Chordata; class Actinopteri; order Cypriniformes; family Leuciscidae; genus Phoxinus; species Phoxinus dragarum. Next base: position 48,104 of record JARPMJ010004081.1, read on the forward strand.
ATACTAACAGCAGCGTTTATTAATTTACCAAGCATGACTAAACACTCTACACCCTCACACAACTGTATAGTGAGATCAGTATAGAAGAGTTAGAGAGAGAGAGAAAAAAAAAAAAAAAAAGTTATTACTTCAATGAACAGAATACCCTTAACCAACTTAAAAAGATGAACTTAGAAATCTCTATAGTTTGAGCTTGCTGGATATGAAGACTGTTCCACAACTGAAAAAGCTCGGTCACCCTTTGACTTCTTAGAATAAACCAAAAAATTGCTTCGTTGATCTTGATGTCCTGCCGGATATGTAAACCCCTAAAAGGTCAGCAATGTAAGTTGGGGACATGTTGTGCAATCTTTCCTGAGTTACTGTCAGAAAGTGCAAAGTCACCCCGCTCTAGTCACTTCTATATAGCTGTCAAATCTAAGATCCCCAAGCGGAACAACTCTGGTCTTCACCTAGTAGAAACGGCATTGATATCATTGTTTCCTCAGTTACTGTCAGGCCTTCACCATATGATGAAACCCAGGTGACGACACAGTCCCTGCTGAGAGTTGTTCAAGCCGTAGAGGAAGTACAGTGTTGACGCTTCAGAGGGAAACCTTGTTTGTGACGTCTCAGAGTGTTCCTGGAACTTGCAAGCTCAGTGTAAACCTCATTCTGAGACATGCGTCCCCCCTAACACACTTCAGACGAGTCCTAGGACTGTTGGAGACTGTGAATATTAGTGCGGGGGTGTTTGCTGACTCACTGTGAGACTTTATAAGAGCAAATCCCACTCAGTTGTTTCATAGACATGAGAAACACACTGGGGGACTTGAGAACAGAACATTTGAATCGCGTCTGATCTTCATTTTCTTCTTCATGTTTTGTAGATATACTCAAATGGAGAGTTCCGTCACTTTGTGGACGGACTGGACGAGGAGAAGAGTAACTGGATGCGTTATGTGAATCCAGCTCATTCCCAGCAGGAGCAGAACCTTGCCGCCTGCCAAAACGGCATGAGCATCTATTTCTACACCGTCAAGGCCATTCCTGCAGACCAGGAGCTTCTGGTGTGGTACTGCCCCGAGTTTGCCCGCCGCCTCAACTACCCGGCCTCTGGAGAGATTATGATGCAAAAACTCAGTAAGTTCACGCAAACAACTTCTCTTTATTTGTCATAGCCCAACCGTTGCATTGCACAAAATAGGCCCTGAAAGAGGCGCATAAGTTGTGATTTATAAAAACAAACTTGAAGGGAAAATTTTCGCAAACTCGATCCATGCGTACGAACATTAGAGACGGAGCAGTTTAGCGACACTGATGATGATCTGAGGAACTGATGAAGGAAAACCACTTTAATCTTCATTATGAGTCCTAATCATAAATACAGTGCATGTTCACAATAACAGTTTAAATAAGAATGATTAAAACTATCTAATAAACACATTTAGAATAAATATGCCATTCTCATTAAGGGAGTTAAGCACTTAAATTACATTTTCGAGAAGTTACAAAAAAAATTATATTCTAATAAATAGTAATATTTGGAGTGGATGTGATGCTTTTGAACACTTCTCCTGTGGCATGCTGTGTTTTAATGTTTTAACTACAGAAAATATTGCTTAGCATGATAATAATAGCAGAACTCATGATCTGAGGAAATATATTCACGCAAATAATGATCAATTATGCACAATAAGGCCTATCTGTTTTCAATTAAAAATATAAAGCAATTCAAAATACTATTTGGCCAGTGGAAAAGATTGAGAAAAACTTTTATTTGTATTTGATAATATTTGATTTATTTATTCTAAAACAAGGCAAGAATCGGCTACTGAATGATTTTTAGCAATGTAATGTGATGCACATCCGCATCTCATATTCTCCTAATGTCTTGTACCGTTAAACATGGTCTCACGTGGATGAATATGCATATGCAGATGATATGCAGATGAGGATATAGTAAACGAGGTGTTGTAAGCTCATATGGTTATTTCGGGGAGGAGACGCATCTTCACAATCTTCCGCTGAGTGGGATTATGAAGGGAATTTTGCGCAGGTTCTGGCGTACACACGGTTTTATAAGTCTGAATATTTTTGGCTTTCGAGCGCACATACACTTTTAGTGAGGATCCTATGCACAGTTTTATAAATGAGACCCCTGGTTTCTCGTTATCTCAGTTTAAGTCAAGGAAAACATGCCGTCCCACTTTAGAGATAGACCATTGTGCAAACACACCAGCGTCTTCTCTTTCATCTGCGTTAGGATCAGAGTTCTTTGAACCACTCGATTTCTCTGCTTTCTTCCTCAACAATGTTTTCCTTCAGACTAATTACAAAGAATAGGAGTGTAATGTTCCAGCCATTGGTGTTTGAGGATGTTCTTTAAACATGAAAGTGCAGGCTAAGGTTTGTTTTGCCCAACATAATAAACCGGCAATAAAAGTCCTCAAAGCTGAAAGGACGAGACAGAAGAAAAGATTGATACGGAGGACAGGGGGAGATTATAGTTAGGTGAACAGGCCAGTCAGTGTGACTCCTCTCCCCAGAGTCATGCGCATACCCCGGGGCCACTGGATGTAGCCGACCCCTTGAGCTCAACACACACACACACAGACAAGTCTGTAATTACACCTACTCCCTCATACCTGGAGAGGGAATAATAGCCCCTGGATCTCAAAGCTGAACAGCAGTGAAACCTAGTGTGACTCAGTCTAACAGAACGGGGTGATCTGACTGACACAACCTCCCACATGAAACTGATTTAGACGTTGACTTTCTGTTTCACTGGCCCTGTCTGGTGTAAAACGCCAGCACACTCAGCCAACGTGTCTCTTAAGTGCCTTCATTCCTACCATCCTGCCTCAGGAGGTGTGGGAGGAACTTTTTCATTTGCTTGCCACTTTAAGAGTAAGGAGAGGCTAGTAAGAGCGTGCGCAAGAGAAGAAAAAAGAAAAAAACATCTCCATTGACTAGTTGAACTTCCTGGCGGCAGGGCTGTGCTGACAGATTGATATCTCTGTGATCGCCGGCTGTTTGTTTTTGGCAAGCTCTCTAGGGAGGAACAGAACTGGTGCTATCTGTGGAAGAGAACTGATAACCTCTCGGTTTGTTTACACGTAGCTGCCGGGACAGAAGGATAGGGGAGTGGAGAGTACGGCACATCTTTTAAGGGATGCACACAGTCATATTCACACTTGAATCCTACACAATTAACCCTGTGAATGTTCAGTGGACAGGAAGCAGGAAGTTATTTAATTGTTTACATCCTTTTAAAGGAGATAAGTATTTAAGACGTATGGGAAAGTCATTTTCTAATTAGCTTTCCACCTTTCATTAAATGTGGGTGTGTGGAAAAGTCCGGGTGGTTTATAATGGGTCTATTTAGCCCAAACATTTTGACTTCTCATCTGATTTTTTTTTTAAATGTGAATTCTGTGCAAGCTTTTAAGTTTGAGGTTGTGCAGAAATTTGGAAGCTCACGAAAGATCGATCACTAAATAATATCCGGTCTCTGTGGACTCTACAAGGGAGAGATCTAGGCATGTAGATCCCTATTAGCAGGACGCCATCCGTCCCCCCACACCCACTCAGTGAACCCCATTAGATAGTATCAGTGCATCCATCCCACCCTGACCGGGGCGCTGTCAGGCTCACATCCTGTAGACCCTAACACCAGACAATTTGTCAAACTGTCACACTAAGTGAACCACTGGGGTGCTTTGTTGAAATTTGGTTTAAGAAGAGCTATGTGCTCTGGGACAATGGAGCTGCTGTGTGCCTCAAAATAACAACAACTGGATTGGATGTACTTGTTTCTCAATCTCATTGACAAGTAATATGTGTAAAACAATATTTGACTGGTTTTGTCCATCCTTCTGTTAGACTGTCTCACACATGAATTAAGTTGAATATCTGTTAAATTTAACTACACAATTAGATAATACCAGTTTAGCTCAACCAGTGACTAAGCAATACTTCATTGTGTTCAGTGTGTGTGTAAAAAGAGCATTAGCAATTAAAGAAAAAACACTTCAGCAGAACATGATCAGCTCAAAGTGTCTGAATATTTTTTTGCACTTTATTGGTAGTCCCTGTATGAAGAATATCTGGGTATAATATGTCACAGTTTACTTTATTTTGCTCTCCTCACTCACAGAAATGAACTATAGTGTCCTGGACACACTAGTAGAAAAATATCAAAAATTATATATGGTGTCTGAATATATATTTTTTGGTTTGACTGTATATTTACAATATTATTGAAGCGCTGATCATTGTAGCCAATCACAGACATATTCGATGAGCGCGTGCACATTATGGCCAATCAGAGGTATTTACGATTCCGCTCAACAGCGTACAAAGCGTCACATTTTTTAAAATTTCAGTATTGACTTGGTACAGAAGTCGGTACTTTTTTAACAACTCTAACACAAAGAGATATGTGAGCTCGTGAGAAAATGATTGACATTGTTTTATTTGTGTGTGAACAGAGCAGAGCCTGATTGAAGCCAAGCAGCAAGCGACCGAAGTCAAGCCCCCGGTGAAAAGAGAGCACAGCGTTTCAGAGATCTTGAAAGACGTTCTGCAAGAACCCAGCAGACCTCTTCCCACCCGTCCCCGTTGCCCAAACACCCCAGACCGACCTCTTTACCCCAGTCCGGTCTATCCGCTCCGCCCTTCCCTAAACGAGGACTTTTTAAAGAGCACCACAGTGTTTGGCCACCCGACCCGCTCCCACAGACAGTGTTCAGCGACGCCCAGCCCGTCTGCACACAGCAGTCCCGAGGGAAGTCCCGAGAGCAGTCCTGCACCAGCAACCCTTGAGCCACGAGACACTCTTCTCTCCTTCTCTCCAGCACTGTACAGTCGAGGCCTGAACCACTACCACGGCTACTCACCGGCCGGCTCAATGCCATTCTACCCGAACCCGCACTACTCCCGCTACCTCATGCCCCACTACCCTGTTAGTAGTTTGAGTGGGCCACCTACCCTAGGGGGTATGTTTCCACACATGTACCCGTTTTACAGCAGCCTGGTCCCCCCTCATGTACCCTTCCCACATGGCATGCTTCCATCCGAGGGCGGGCGACAATTCCTGCTTCCCCCGGACTCTCCGGCTCCCAGGGATCTCCTCCTCCCAGCGGCCACCAGTGCCTTTTCCGCAGCCACTTCTCTGAAAGACAAACCCATCATCCACGGGCACGGGCACCACTACGCTCCCGCCGGCGGGTCTCCAACAGCCGGTTCGGGAGCCTCTACGGGACGCGCTCCTACCAAGCCTACCTCAGCCATTCTGAGCACCAGCCGCACTGAGGACGAGGCCATCAATCTCAGCAAGATGAAACGAGGCTCCGCAGGCTACAAAAGTCTTGATTATCCACTTAAGAAGCAGAACGGGAAGATCAAGTACGAGTGCAATGTTTGCACCAAGACTTTCGGACAGCTTTCCAATCTCAAGGTAAGCAAGAGAACTGTCTCTGTGTGTGCTATATTTGAAATACTCCTCGTAGTGCCTAGTAGGGTTGTGTATCGGTTGAATTTTAACGATTCTGATTTCGATTTAAATCCAAATTTTATTTGTATAACAATTATCTGATTCCTGACCTCAAGTATTTGATTCCTGAATTGGGATTCCCAACCCTAGTGCCTATCTAACCTATCTTTATTTTCAGGTGCACCTGCGTGTCCATAGTGGTGAACGGCCCTTCAAGTGTCAGACCTGCAATAAAGGTTTCACCCAGCTGGCTCATCTGCAGAAACACTTTCTGGTCCACACCGGAGAGAAACCCCACGAGTGCCAGGTAAAATAAACATGTGTAATATAATGTACAGTCAAACCAAAAATGATTGGGACACTTTGAGCTGATCATGTTCTGCTGAAGTGTGTGTCTGTAACTGCTAATGCTCTTTTTACACACACACTGAACACAATGAAGCATTGCTTGGTCACTGGTTGAGCTAAACTGATATTATCTAATTGTGTAGTTAAATTTACCAGCTGACAGATATTCAACATAATTCATGCGTGAGACAGTCTAATAGAAGCATGGACAAAACCTGTCAAATATCAACTGAGTTCTGCTCATATTTTATTACCGTTTTCTAAACTATAGTGAGTAAACTGTGATAATGAAATGTTGAAGGCGTCTGAGTAACTGTAGTTTAGACTAAGTTCTCAGCACAGATGAGAGCGAGATCTAATCCTCTGCTTTGACCTTCACAGGTGTGTCACAAGCGCTTCAGCAGCACGAGCAACTTGAAGACTCATTTGCGGTTGCATTCCGGGGAAAAGCCCTACCAGTGCAAGATCTGCCCGGCCAAGTTTACACAGTTCGTCCACCTCAAGCTGCACAAGCGGCTACACACGCGAGAGCGTCCACACCAATGCGCGCACTGCCATCGCAACTACATCCACCTCAACAGTCTGCGGCTCCATCTCAAAGGCTATTGCTTAGCGCTCATCCCTCCTCCCAGCTGCAGCCTCGACGAGCTCAACCGCGTCAACGAGGAGATCGAACGCTTCGACATCAGCGATAATGCAGACCGGCTGGAGGAGATGGAGGGGTTTGACGAGGACGGCATGGTGGAGAAACAGATCTTCGGTTTGCTCTGGCAAGAGATGGATTTTAAGGCGTCGTATCACACGGTTAGCACTAGCGGAGACCGGCATCCGTCGACACCGTATCGTCTGAGCGAACATGGAAGTGAGGCGTCGGTCATCAAGGTTCACTGCAGCAGCCCTATTCAACTCCTACCCATCACGGTTAAAAAGGAGACAGAGGAGGCCATGCAAACCTAGCCGACGAGAACACACAATTCTTCTCAACAAATCAGGCCTTTAAAGGAGTAGTTCACCCAAAACTGAGAATTAGCCCATGATTTACTCTCCCTCAAGTCTTCCTAGTGTATATGACTCTTCTTTCAGACGAATACAATCTGAGTTATGTAAAAAAAAATCTCCTGTCCATGGCAGTGAATGGATATATTTTTTTTCTATCATAAGTCCATCATAAAAGTGCATCTATCCACCATAAAAGTGCTTCTATCCATCATAAAAGTGCATCTATCCACCATAAAAGTGCTTCTATCCATCATAAAAGTGCATCTATCCATTATAAAAGTGCATCTGTCCATCATAAAAGTGCATCTATCCATCATAAAAGTGCTCCATGGGCTCCGGGGGTTAATAAAGGCCTTCTGAAGCGAAGCCATGTGTTTGTGTAAGAAAACTATCCATATTTATCACTTTATCAATTAAAAAAAACTAGCTTCCGGGAGACGGCCGTACGCATCGATGTACGGCGAAAGATCCTCCGTCACACATCGTCCAGTGGCGTACATCGACTTGCGTACGGCCGCCTACCGGAAGCTAGATATTTTAGTCGATCAAGTTTTAAATATGGATATTTTTAAATATAGATCACTGCCATTGTAAAGCTTGGAAGAGCCTGGACATTGATTAATATAACTCAGATTGTGTTCGTCTGACAGAAGAGTGTCATACACACTAGGATGAGTTGAGAGTGAGTAAATCATGGGCTAATTCTCATTTTCGGGTGGACTGTCGCTTTAAGTTCAGGGACTTCAGTGCTCAGGGCTAACAGACATTGATCCAGTGAGTCCATCAGTGGTCCAGTATGTCCTACACAAATGATAAAGACAATCACATCTTTTATTATTATTATAATTTGCTCTTCTTGGTGTTTATTTTAAGTTTGTTACGTAATCTATTTAATTTATTGTTCTTCACAACCAATATGATGTTTACAATGACTCATTGTAATTTACTGTTTTATATATTTTCTTCTTGTTTGCGGATGGTGACTGTAAATAGTGTCCCGGTTGACTGTGATTTCGTGCGCGACTGCAAAGCTTCCCACATTCAGGTTGATTTTTTAACGTGGGCTGAAGTCAGAGGAAGGCTTTTTTTGTTTGTTTTTACTCTAGGAAAGGTTACATATCTGTGTACGTGTTTTACATAACATTTATTCTCTTAATGTTGAGCTGTACACAATATAATGAATGCAAAAAGGGCATATGATATATTAACAACTGTTACCTCAGATGTGGGAGTGTGTGTGTGTGCGTGTGTGTGTGCTTGTATCGAGAGCTATATGTGATGTGTGTTTCGCTAACCGATGTCCCAGTGTGCAGTTCTGCATGTGGTCCACAGAAACGCAGTCACACAGGCTGTGAGGTCGACACTGCATTTCTTCTTATGTGTGGCACATCACTGAAACCAAAAATGAGAATGTGTGATCGATAACCAAAGTGAACTCTTCCGAGGTGTGCGAGCGCAGCGTGAGCGGCTGCGACGGTCTGTTCTGAGGTCAGTGGTGGCGTCACCTCGGCCTCGTATGCACTGGCTCTTTGTCCTTCATCTTATGTTTGTACTTCCCTCTGTTTTTAATATGATATTAGCAGGAGCAATGTGCTGTGAGGTAGTAGTAGTATCTCAGACTTTCTGTTCTAAAGTATGACCAAAGTCTACACCTCATCTTCAGCTTTAAATTAAAGAAAAGGACTGTCTTTGTTTACATACTGGTTTACGTAGCTATTTAAGTACAGCTTTGACTAAATGTAAATTATAATATAAATCTTCACTGATCTAATGCTTTTTGTCGCTTGTGTGATCTTTCATTATTATATATAGGGTACAAGGTTTGATTTTATTCTCCTCCTGGCACAAAAACTGGCCGCCGCACTTTCATAAACATGGTGACGAACCAAAATTGTCAAATATGTCAAAAGTTTTGGTTTGTGAAATCAGGGGAGCGCAATCTTTAGTGAGAAAAGGCAAAAGCCTTCAGATATATTTCTTCAATTAGAATAAAATATATTTGGCATTTTTTTGCATCATGATGACTTTTGTTTTCCAGATAAAATGTTAAAAAGTGAAAAAATTATTTGCAACAACAAAAAACAGCCATAAATAAACTCAATTCAGAAGCTAAACATCCGTGTAAAGCCACTGAAGAGATATGGTGAAGAACAGACAGTATGTCGAATGTTTTGGTTTCTCCTGAGAAACAGAAACTGTGTGAAATCTTTGAGCGAACGCCAAGTTTCTCAGGGAACGCAAAACTTTAGTGAGAAGATGCAAAAGCATTAAGCATTCTCCAATTAAAAACATATATTTGTCATAACCCTTAAAGAGTTTTTGCATTATGACTTTTGTTTTTCAGATAAAAACAAATGTGCAAAAAATTGATTAGCAATTAAACACAGCAACAATAATAAAAAGCCGCCAAAAATGAATTCAATTTAGAAACTATGTAAGGTTCTTTGATTCTTAGGTACTTAAAAATACAGCAAACTACCGTTACCAGCGCATTAAACTATAGCGAGAAGCTCCGGGGGGGAGTTAGCAACCCCACAGTTACGAGATGCTCATGTGCATTTCCCATCAATACAT
>JARPMJ010004081.1:62500-81880 GCA_033366665.1 Phoxinus dragarum
AATGAACTGGAAGTACGGAGCCTGCGAGGGGACAGAACAGATATCGTGGCCGTTAATGATGTCGGGCCAGATCCGGGACTCGTGATCCCACACGGGCCGACACCGGGACTCGTGATCCCACACGGGCCGACACCACGCCGCTGTCTGCGGTGTTCCCACAACAGGGTCATCGCTCATTTTAGTTCGATAGTGGACACAAGTAAACTAAAACAAGGGAACAAATTAGTAGCCTACAAAATGGCCGCTATAGTAAAATATGGCAACGAATGAATAAATCGTGTGATTTTTTTTTTTTTTATAACAGGTGAAAAATGATGTTATTATGAGCAGCTGGCCTGTAACTGCTGTTAGTTCACATGAATGAAATATGGGTATCATATTGAAAATAAAGTTTCTTATGAAGATTCTTTAACACCTGTGAAATCTTTCCATTACACAAAACATTCTTTATAGTGGAAATATGTTCTAGCCTATAGATTATTTAAATATTCTTCACACTAAGAAACCAATTTTAAACTTTTAAAAGTGTTTACTTATAATGTAGAATTACTGTAGTTAATGCAGGTTACGCTTCTCAGATACTGCAGGTTTCAGGACTTACAGTTGTGATGAAACTGGAGTAGATCTTGTCTTCTGTATCGTAACACACATCTGAGAGACACGTGATTAAACAGGACTGATGAAGATGATGATGATGATGATGAAGATGATACGCAGATCTGAAGGAGAGTTTGCTGGAGACTTTAGATGATTTGAGTTATATTTCAACAAATTAAAATGGCATTATTTTTAAAGGAGACAAGCATGGATGAATTGTTCATAAGACCAATAATATACAGTGCCTTGCGAAAGTATTCGGCCCCCTTGAACTTTTCGACCTTTTGCCACATTTCAGGCTTCAAACATAAAGATATAAAACTGTAATTTTCTGTGAAGAATAAACAACAAGTGGGACACAATCATGAAGTGGAACGAAATTTATTGGATATTTCAAACTTTTTTAACAAATAAAAAACTGAAAAATTGGGCGTGCAAAATTATTCGGCCCCCTTAAGTTAATACTTTGTAGCGCCACCTTTTGCTGCGATTACAGCTGTAAGTCGCTTGGGGGATGTCTCTATCAGTTTTGCACATCGAGAGACTGAAAGGTTTGCCCATTCCTCCTTGCAAAACAGCTGGAGCTCAGTGAGGTTGGATGGAGAGCGCTTGTGAACAGCAGTTTTCAGTTCTTTCCACAGATTCTCGATTGGATTCAGGTCTGGACTTTGACTTGGCCATTCTAACACCTGGATATGTTTATTTGTGAACCATTCCATTGTAGATTTTGCTTTATGTTTTGGGTCATCGTCTTGTTGGAAGACAAATCTCCGTCCCAGTCTCAGGTCTTTTGCAGACTCCATCAGCTTTTCTTCCAGAATGGTCCTGTATTTGGCTCCATCCATCTTCCCTGTCCCTGCTGAAGAGAAGCAGGCCCAAACCATGATGCTGCCACCGCCATGTTTGACAGTGGGGATGGTGTGTTGAGCTGTGTTGCTTTTACGCCAAACATAGCGTTTTGCATTGTTGCCAAAAAGTTCCATTTTGGTTTCATCTGAGCAGAGCAGCTTCTTCCACATGTTTGGTGTGTCTCCCAGGTGGCTTGTGGCAAACTTTAAATGACACTTTGTATGGATATCTTTAAGAAATGGCTTTCTTCTTGCCACTCTTCCATAAAGGCCAGATTTGTGCAGTATACGGCTGATTGTTGTCCTGTGGACAGAGTCTCCCACCTCAGCTGTAGTCTCTGCAGTTCCTCCAGAGTGAACATGGGCCTCTCGGCTGATCTCTGATCAGTCTTCTGCTTGTATGAGCTGACAGTTTAGAGGGACGGCCGGGTCATGTAGATTTGCAGTGGTCTGATACTCCTTCCATTTCAATATTATCGCTTGCACCGTGCTCACAGTGGAGAATATCTGGGTATAATATCTCAGTTTACTGTATTCTGCTCTCCTCACTCACAGAGATGAACTATAGTCCTGATCACACCAGTAGAAACATCAGAGATGATATCTGGAGTCTGGATAGTGTTTGGTGAGATCTGATTAATAAACACACAAACACTTCATAGCTATAAAATAGTTTTAATTCAAGCATTTTAAATGAATCTAGCAAAGACAGAAAAGCAATCACGCATGTTTGAACTGTGTTCTGACGTTAACCGTTACAGCCGTCGAGACGGTTACAGCATCTTCTGGAATTACACCGGGAATCATCTAAACATCTGAGAGTGTGTACATCTGAGAGTGTGTACATGTGTGAGTGTGTACATCTGAGAGTGTGTACATGTGTGAGTGTGTACATGTGTGAGTGTGTACATCTGAGAGTGTGTGTACATCTGAGAGTGTGTACACACACGTCTGTGTGTGTAGAAGAGTCTGCCGAGAAGTGGCGTGAGCTCTGCGGTGTGTGTGTGTCGCTCCGGGAAAACACTCACTGATTCCTACACACCAATAATGAGAGTCAGCTGTGTGTCGTCTACAGTCCCACACACACACACACACACACACACACACACACACACACACACACACACACGCTCAGAGAAGAAGAGAAAGAATACTGTAAGGTTACTGGGGAACAGTGTGATATGTCCATGTGCTTGTTTGGCTTTTGACTTCTGATACAATATTAATCTCTGAACGAATGAAACCCTTTTCCCAGATAATGAAGCAAAGGTAGACGGTGAGTGTGTGTGTGTCTATGCTACAGTAATGGCCTCCTGTGAGCTGAAACCACACACACATCTCTCCATCACGTGTGTATGACGTCTCCTATATTTGTCCCTCTAAAGGCATCATTCCGGCTCTAAGTTTCATCCCTTCAGCTCACATGATGACGAGTCCGTCCTGCAGTTTAGTCCTCGCCGAACACACACACTCCTGCAAGAGTTACAGAGGAGCGAGTGTGTAGAGCGGTGTTATGGGGTCAGAGAAGAGTTAATGTGTGAAGAGCACCGTCTCTCAGTAAGGCTTCTCGATGAGAGATCAGGAGTGTGTGTGTGTGTGTGTGTGTGTGTGTGTGTGTGTGTGTGTGTGTGTGTGGCTCAGTCGCTGGGCGCCGGGATGACGCTGATGTGCAGGAAGTTGTCCGGGTGGCTCAGGTGTTCGCTCAGCCACTGCACCGGCGTCTCCAGAAGCGGCTCGATCCCGTGAACCATCACCTGGAACCTCTTCGGCTCGTCTGGAGGAGGAAGAGGAGGAGGAAGAGGAGGAGGAAGAGGAGGAGGATATTAGTGAAAAACAAACTAAATCATAATTAGAAATGGGAATGAACTGAAACAATTTAAAGTTGAAACACTAAAACCAAATTTTTTTGAAATTGAGAGTTATACATAATCTGAAAGCTGAATAAATAATCTCTCCACTGATGTGTGGTTTGTTAGGATAGGACAATATTTGGTCGAGACACAACTATTGAAAATCTGGAATCTGAGGAGCAAAAAAATGTAAACATTGAGAAAATCTCCTTTAAAGTTGTGCATTTATGTTCACGATTGTGCTGCACTCACTCACAAAAATACATGTTTTATATATTTACAGTAGAACATTTACTAAATATCTTCATGGAACACGTCATTTTCACATCATTTGAAAGCTTACAATCTCTAGTTTACATATTTGGTGACTGATTTTTAAAATAAATGACAGAGGAGCCGTAATTTATCAATTCGCAGCAAGAATATGTTCATCCTCCTCAGGCGTGTTCAGACCTTTATTTTGAAATCGTGATGAACATGAAAAATCATGAAAGAATGATAGAAACCTCAGTTTGTTTTCATGCCAAGAGTTCAAGATAGCATCCGTTCAATTCTTTTAGAAAAAAAGCTCTGAAAATGTTTTAAATATAAAGAAAACAATAATAGATTCAGCATTAGTGATGTGCAGCGAGCTATAATGCACACACGTGATCTTCTGTGTTTCTTAGAGGTTGAGTTCATTTCAGAATCTGCCAACTTCCAACACTACTTCTGAATAGGATGTCTACTTCATAAATTGTACGAAGATTGTAAAAATAATGGTTCAGACTCAAACCACATATGGAGATGGAGGCGCCCTTATATGTGCAGTGATGTCCACTAGTGGAGAAGTGTGGTACTGCGCACAAACTACATCTCACTGAACGCTTATTTACTGAGATATCAACCTAACAATTGAAACACAACTTGTTCAGATTTTTGCCTTTGAGTTTATTGCAGTTTTAGAGTCCTCCAGGTTTTGAAAATATATATTTTATATCAAATATGAATAATTAAATGTTTAACGTTGTACATCACACCTTTTTTCTGTGTCATTTTCTTAATTTATTTCACTTCTACAAAAATCTGCTAAGTGTCTTCTTTAAAACAAGACCAATCTTACATCTATATTCCAAAGCATTCTTGAAGTAAAACCATTTAAGTTCCGAATGTGCAGTTTCATGTCTATCAGAAGAAAGGCTGGCGCTTGATAAGGGGCTAAAGGATTAGTTCAGCTCAACATGAACATGTCCTGATACTTTACTCTCCCCGACGCCATCCCAGATGTTCATGTCTTTCTCTCTCCAGTGGAAAATAAATTCAGTTTTTGAGGAAAACATTCCAGGATTTTTCTCCACACAATGGACTTCAACCGCACCCAACAAGTCCAAATCAAAGTCCGGTAGATCCAGCGGAGGAACAGGCTCTTATCTAGCGGAACCAGCGGCCATTTCCTAATATATATATATATACTTTTTAACCACAATGCCCGTCCTGTGCCGTGTCCGAGATGTGCTGCCCGTATTACAGCATCACGCTGGAAAGGTCAATTTATTTATTTTGATCATAAATTAAAATAAAGATGTCGGACGATCGTGAAGTTGGAGGAGAAAATGAGATGGACTTTTTTAAACCGGAGTACACAGACAAATAACTTAAATGACGTGACCTTTGACCTTTCCAACATGATGACGCAATGCCTGGCGCATCGCAGACCGGCACAAGACCAACTATTGCGGTTAATAAGTATGTATATGTATTTATTTTAGAAAATGCCCGATGTTTCCTCAAAAACTTAACTTGTTTTCCACTGGAGAAAGAAAGACATGAACATCTCGGATGGCGTTGGGAGAGTAAACTATAAGGACATTCTAATTTTGAGCTGAGCTAATCCTTTAATATCCTCATGATTTTTGGCATAAAAGAAAAATGGATAATTGTGCCCCATACTGAACTCAGATCATTTCTTTCTGACGTTCTACACCAGTCAAACCATGAACTGTGGAACTATAAGCAGAAGTGTTTAACGCACAGCTAGATCACTTCTGCTGCATCATCAGCTGACCGCGCTACACGCCGGCGCATACGAGCGCTAGCTGACGGAAGCGCTGGAGGCGGTGACATCATGACATTAGCCTGCTGACCCGCGGGGTTAAACGGCTAATGCAGTTTGAGTTTGACAGCCAGTGATGGTCCAGACATCAGCATGACCCTCAACACCACACGACCTCACCACGACCTGAAGACCGGAAGACCACTGCGCACCGGCAAACCGTAGCGGATCGTAGCCGTCTCTCAAACACTGTTCAGGTGACTTTAAACAATGGCTAAGTTGCTGAACGCATCTCGTTGTCATGTAAGGACCCTGCTCATGTTGGACAGACATTTTAACTGCATGTTGAGTCTGTTAAGAGGCACACACACACTCTTTATTGAATATGCCCCATAACTGCCGTTAGCGGAGTGAGCTCTGGGCATTAGCGGTAGCGGCTCCGTGTGGCAAACACCAATCCGGCTCGGGTTTTCCTATAGACAGAACTCACAACGATCAAGATTAACTTAAACATTGCCCGGAGTTCTCCTTTAAAAGTGCATCTGTCCATCATAAAATTACCACACACACACACACACACACACACACACACACACACACACACACACACACACACTCCTCATCTATCAGTGTGTGTGAGCTGTAGCTCTCTCTCTCTCACACACACACACACACACTCCTCATCTATCAGTGTGTGTGAGCTGTAGATCTCTCTCTCTCTCACACACACACTCCTCATCTATCAGTGTGTGTGAGCTGTAGCTCTCTCTCTCTCTCTCACACACACACACACACACACACACACACACACACACACACACACACACACACACACTCCTCATCTATCAGTGTGTGTGAGCTGTAGCTCTCTCTCTCTCACACACACACACACACACACACACCTCATCTATCAGTGTGTGTGTCCTGTAGCTCTCTCTCTCTCACACACACACACACACACACACACACACACTCCTCATCTATCAGTGTGTGTGAGCTGTAGCTTCGGGACACAGATAACGAGTGCAGGAAGGAGCTTCTCCTCATAATGCATCTTTTGTTTGTTAAGCGAGTGGTCAGAAAGGCCCGGTCAGACCCGTTCCCCCGAGCGGCGGTCATGCATCATCGGCGGCTCCGCGGGCCGCGCTGTCAGCGAGGTCAACACCACTCCTCATCTCTGCAGACGCTCAAGTGTCCACTGTCCACGAGGCAGACCGCGCTCCACATGTGCGCCACTGTTGCGGACACAATCCAGTTCACATTCACTTTACTTCACAGCGCTTTACACAACACACACCGCTTCAGAGCAGCTTTACACAACACACACCGCTTCAGAGCAGCTTTACACAACACACACCGCTTCAGAGCAGCTTTACACAACACACACCGTTTCAGAGCAGCTCTACACAACACACACCGTTTCAGAGCAGCTCTACACAACACACACCGTTTCAGAGCAGCTCTACACAACACACACCGTTTCAGAGCAGCTTTACACAACACACACCGTTTCAGAGCAGCTCTACACAACACACACCGTTTCAGAGCAGCTCTACACAACACACACCGTTTCAGAGCAGCTTTACACAACACACACCGTTTCAGAGCAGCTCTACACAACACACACCGTTTCAGAGCAGCTCTACACAACACACACCGTTTCAGAGCAGCTCTACACAACACACACCGCTTCAGAGCAGCTCTACACAACACACACCGTTTCAGAGCAGCTCTACACAACACACACCGTTTCAGAGCAGCTCTACACAACACACACCGCTTCAGAGCAGCTCTACACAACACACACCGTTTCAGAGCAGCTTTACACAACACACACCGTTTCAGAGCAGCTCTACACAACACACACCGTTTCAGAGCAGCTCTACACAACACACACCGTTTCAGAGCAGCTCTACACAACACACACCGTTTCAGAGCAGCTCTACACAACACACACCGTTTCAGAGCAGCTTTACACAACACACACCGTTTCAGAGCAGCTCTACACAACACACACCGTTTCAGAGCAGCTCTACACAACACACACCGTTTCAGAGCAGCTCTACACAACACACACCGTTTCAGAGCAGCTCTACACAACACACACCGTTTCAGAGCAGCTCTACACAACACACACCGTTTCAGAGCAGCTCTACACAACACACACCGTTTCAGAGCAGCTCTACACAACACACACCGTTTCAGAGCAGCTTTACACAACACACACCGTTTCAGAGCAGCTCTACACAACACACACCGTTTCAGAGCAGCTCTACACAACACACACCGTTTCAGAGCAGCTCTACACAACACACACCGTTTCAGAGCAGCTCTACACAACACACACCGTTTCAGAGCAGCTCTACACAACACACACCGTTTCAGAGCAGCTCTACACAACACACACCGTTTCAGAGCAGCTCTACACAACACACACCGTTTCAGAGCAGCTCTACACAACACACACCGTTTCAGAGCAGCTCTACACAACACACACCGTTTCAGAGCAGCTCTACACAACACACACCGTTTCAGAGCAGCTCTACACAACACACACCGTTTCAGAGCAGCTCTACACAACACACACCGTTTCAGAGCAGCTTTACACAACACACACCGTTTCAGAGCAGCTCTACACAACACACACCGTTTCAGAGCAGCTTTACACAACACACACCGTTTCAGAGCAGCTCTACACAACACACACCGTTTCAGAGCAGCTCTACACAACACACACCGTTTCAGAGCAGCTCTACACAACACACACCGTTTCAGAGCAGCTTTACACAACACACACCGTTTCAGAGCAGCTCTACACAACACACACCGTTTCAGAGCAGCTTTACACAACACACACCGTTTCAGAGCAGCTCTACACAACACACACCGTTTCAGAGCAGCTTTACACAACACACACCGTTTCAGAGCAGCTCTACACACACACACCGTTTCAGAGCAGCTCTACACAACACACACCGTTTCAGAGCAGCTCTACACAACACACACCGTTTCAGAGCAGCTCTACACAACACACACCGTTTCAGAGCAGCTTTACACAACACACACCGTTTCAGAGCAGCTCTACACAACACACACCGTTTCAGAGCAGCTCTACACAACACACACCGTTTCAGAGCAGCTCTACACAACACACACCGTTTCAGAGCAGCTCTACACAACACACACCGTTTCAGAGCAGCTCTACACAACACACACCGTTTCAGAGCAGCTCTACACAACACACACCGTTTCAGAGCAGCTTTACACAACACACACCGTTTCAGAGCAGCTCTACACAACACACACCGTTTCAGAGCAGCTCTACACAACACACACCGTTTCAGAGCAGCTCTACACAACACACACCGTTTCAGAGCAGCTCTACACAACAAACACCGTTTCAGAGCAGCTCTACACAACACACACCGTTTCAGAGCAGCTCTACACAACACACACCGTTTCAGAGCAGCTCTACACAACACACACCGTTTCAGAGCAGCTCTACACAACACACACCGTTTCAGAGCAGCTCTACACAACACACACCGTTTCAGAGCAGCTCTACACAACACACACCGTTTCAGAGCAGCTCTACACAACACACACCGTTTCAGAGCAGCTCTACACAACAAACACCGTTTCAGAGCAGCTCTACACAACACACACCGTTTCAGAGCAGCTCTACACAACACACACCGTTTCAGAGCAGCTCTACACAACACACACCGTTTCAGAGCAGCTTTACACAACACACACCGTTTCAGAGCAGCTCTACACAACACACACCGTTTCAGAGCAGCTTTACACAACACATACCGTTTCAGAGCAGCTTTACACAACACACACCGTTTCAGAGCAGCTTTACACAACACACACCGTTTCAGAGCAGCTTTACACAACACACACCGCTTCAGAGCAGCTCTACACAACACACACCGTTTCAGAGCAGCTCTACACAACACACACCGTTTCAGAGCAGCTCTACACAACACACACCGTTTCAGAGCAGCTCTACACAACACACACCGTTTCAGAGCAGCTCTACACAACACACACCGTTTCAGAGCAGCTCTACACAACACACACCGTTTCAGAGCAGCTTTACACAACACACACCGTTTCAGAGCAGCTCTACACAACACACACCGTTTCAGAGCAGCTCTACACAACACACACCGTTTCAGAGCAGCTCTACACAACACACACCGTTTCAGAGCAGCTCTACACAACACACACCGTTTCAGAGCAGCTTTACACAACACACACCGTTTCAGAGCAGCTCTACACAACACACACCGTTCAGAGCAGCTCTACACAACACACACCGTTTCAGAGCAGCTTTACACAACACACACCGTTTCAGAGCAGCTCTACACAACACACACCGTTTCAGAGCAGCTCTACACAACACACACCGCTTCAGAGCAGCTTTACACGAGTGCACATCAGTCTCTGTTATCAGAGGAGACGCTCTCATTATGCATCTAATCAGTTCATCTTGTAAAAAATGACTTAAGCAGTGTTAATTGATTGTAAAAAAAAAACAATCTCACAATTAACACTTAGTAAACTAAAAAATGGTTTCAAAATTAATTATATCTCCATTCATTTTTTTAAACACTTTTAAAAAGCTTATTTGTCAATGACCCGTGTGTTCCAGGGTCACAGATCTAATATTCATTTGTAATAATTTAAGTCAGAAACAATGAGCTCATTGAAGTAATGATACTTGTAGATAAATAGATAAGTAGATACACACTGTAGATCAAGGTTATTATCGTTAACTAAAACTATTAAAATGAAGCTGACATAAAATATAAACACTAGTTGAAGAACTTAAACTAAATTAAACACAGAAATGTTACCATGGCAAAACGTTCAAGCACTAAATTTATTACCTAGAAATAAATAGAAACTAAAATTTAAATAAAAATGTATTAAAGATACAATATGTAACAATTTTGTAATAAAAGATCTAAAAATCACTTGGACAGTGTGATATATTTCCTGCAGTTATGTACTTACAATATCCCAAAAGTCTCCAAAGATTTTTTATTTCAGAGAAATTCCAATTTTAAATAATTGTCCGTCCCGGAAAAAAATTTCGCCTGTCAGTGACGAAATATCCGCACTATCCTTAGTTTCCGCAATATCACGTGGACAAATGCGTTAGTAAAAAAAAAGTTCCTCTAGCCGGGACACAAACTCGGGTCTCCCACGTTAAATGATGGCACACTTGCCCACGACACTATCGTGATGCGATAGCTTATATCAACATTATAAATTATACAACATTGTCGTCCGCGCACCCACGCATGTAATAGCCTATTATGATTTCCGTCATATTGTATATTCTGTACAAGGTGGGCCGGCCCACATTGGCCGGCCAGTCCGTGACCGAGATTATGGCAGTGCAATTAAATACAATCGGATATCTGTTGTTAAAAAATATTAAGCCATTACTTGCAAATGTCCGTTCAAATTTGACAAATAGCTGTAACAGGATAATATAGCATAACATTTCGCGTTCCTTCCTTGTAGTTAATTCATTATCATGACATAAAATTTCGCGTTCAGACGTACAAGTAATACAAAAACTAATAAATTACCTCATCCGTGATCATGATTCACTTGGTGATGACTGGTGCATAGATGTATACACTAGATTTCGCCTTGGCTACGGCAGTTCATTGGAACGAATGTCTTTAATGCGACATCTAGTGTATATATATCTATGCACCAGTCTGCGCACACGTCACACAGAAGGAAGCGCCCGCGCCCTCAGATCACTTGAACATGGCTGTGTTACAAGAGGTAAAAACGATATAAATACTGTTCGTTTTCTCACACAAACCGCTCGTTTCGTGTCTTAGGCCATCAATGTGTACTTACATTTACGAGTCATTAAATCATGTTTCATTTGGACTTCTCTGTGCATGCTCTTTGAGGTGGACCCCATAGACCTGCATGATATGACTGTCAGACAACAACGGTTTGACCTAAAAATATCAAAATTGAAAATACTGTGGAAACAAAGACACCTACATCTTGGATGCACTCCAGGTAAGCTAAAACATATCAAAAATTAATTTCAAAGTGAACTATCCCTTTAATTCCATACGTCTCTGGATGTTGAAAACGACATCTCCCATCGTTCCACTCTCCTTCATAGCGTCATCAAGATTCGCCTTTGTTTATTGTTGGAAACAGCGCCCTCTTGTGGCTCAAAATCTTACATACTGTATCTTTAACCCTAAATAGCATTTTTTTTAACTAATAAAATGACTAAATCACATAACCAAATGTCAAAAAATTACACTAACATTAACATGAAAACAAAAAAATATACAAATAAAAGCTCATTCAAAATATTAACAGTTATAATAAACCTGAAGCTAAAGTTACTAACAACACACACACACACAAACACACACACACACACACGCACACACACGCACACACACGCACACACACGCACACACACGCACACACACGCACACACACACACAGAGAGCAGGGGACGCACCGAGCACAGGCACTGATGACTACACACAGCATGACCCTCACACACACACTTTCATCAGCAGAACCTCCACGTAATAACAGAACTGACTGACACACACACACGCCCACACACACACACGCACGCACGCACGCACGCACACACGCCCGCCCACACACACACACACGCGCACACACACACACACACACACAGTGATCTGAGCACACAGGGAGAATAACCGGAGGGAAATATGGAGGACAGGTGCGGCCAATAAACCAATAATCAGGTAAGAAGAAGGGCGGGGTGAGAGCCAATGAGAGCCGTTCCTCATCCTCCGGTGCAGACGCGACCTCACGGGAATTATTATTTAAATGGACATAACACGCAGCCTTACATTACAGTAAAATGCGTAAAATACTGTAAACATTTAATATACAAAATTCTCTGTCTTGTTGAATGATTAAAGTCGCCCTGTAGTCAATCATTTTATTTGATCACCAAAATGTCATAGTAAAAAAAAAATCCTTGAAAAAAAAAATCTTCATGCCTTAAAATATCTTGAATGTAACTCGACACCCTCATTTAGTATGCGCGGTTCTATGAATATGCAAATGAGCCCCGCCTCTTTTTCAAAAGAGGCCTCTCCTAAGACTGTCTTTGGTTCACTGCAGTTTTAAGCAGAAAATACTCAGCAATGCTGTCCACTTATGAACTTACACATGGTGTGTGTTAAAGCAGATTAATAACTCCACATACACACATACACTACATTAAGCGAACTAGTTAGTCATTATTGCTACTACAAAATATTTAGGAATTACACCTGAACTCGTTTCATGTATGACACAAAATACTTCCTGAAGATTAACTGAGAAATATATGAATATTTGTAAAAGTCACCGTGCAGGATCATATCGACTTCTTCAAGGGTTTGTTCACCCGGAAATTACAATTCTGTCCTCATTTACTCGCCCTCATATTGTTCCACACCCATATTTGTCCACTTCTCATATTTGATGTGCTCTACTGCATGAGTGTTGATCAATGTGTACATGTGAAGAACATCGTCGTGTGTGTGTGTGACAGTCTAACAGAAGTGTGTGTGTGTGTGTGTGTGTGTGTGTGTGTGTGTGTGTGTGTGTGTGTGTGTGTGTGACAGTCTAACAGAAGTGTGTGAGTGTGTGTGAGACAGTCTAACAGAAGTGTGTGTGTGTGTGTGTGTGTGTGTGTGTGTGTGTGTGTGTGTGTGTGTGTGTGTGAGACAGTCTAACAGAAGGATGGACAAAACCTGTCAGATATCAACTGAGTTCTGCTCATATTTCATCACTGTTTTCTGAACTATAGTAAATAAACTGATAACGTGAGAAATATTAAAGGTGTCTGAGTAACTTCAGGTTTGACTGTACATGTCAACCAAGAGATGTTGATCAAACCCATCAGCTCATCATGTACACCACACGATATCTCACATATCAGACACGATTCACATCTTCTTATTACCAGCCCTCTGATTTCTAACTTCAAAACCTAGAGTTTAGATCATTTCTGAGTAACTAACCCCTTTTCTCATCACATAATGAGGGTGTGAGAGTGTGTGTGTGTGTGTGTGACGCCCAGCTGGAGCTTTCTGAACCCGTGGGTTGATATGAAGGGATGATGGGCGGGGGTTTTCTGTGCAATTCATTTATTTGAAGCAATACCACCACACACACACACACACACACCCTCTTATTCACTACAAGCCTCTCGCTCTTCTGACCAACTTCTAAAGCAGAACAAAGGGAAATTTTAGATTTCTGTGTATCGCCGTTTCGATATATATAACATCTTTATCTTATTGTGAAGAGCGTAGGAGAGGCCGAAACATCTGAGCATGTCTCCATTATTACCCCCAAAGCGGATCGACTCTATCAGCAGATTCCAGCGCTCAGCCTGACTGCAAACCAGTGTGTGTTTCTGTGTGGGAATCCCCGTTCCACTGCAAACACATCAGTCTGCCAGTCATCAACACCAGAGCTTCACACCGAACACAGAGAAACTGATCAAACAAGACGCCGAGAGTCACAGAAAGCAGATATTTGCTCATGTGTGTGTTGATGAATGATCAGTCAAGCCAATGACACATGAGCGGAGACATCTTATGTAGGCCTGAGTATCGTTTATTATCTCCTTATCGAGTCAGATTCCTAGAGATTCCCAGTTTGCATTTCAACAAGGTGGAAAAAGGGCTGTAATCTCCCAGTCCATTGTTGGTCGACCAAAATTCTGATTGGTCGATTTGTTGCCGTGTTCATTTCTGCTCCTGCGGCTGAACCGATAGTGTCTGTCAGTTATTATAATACATACATATGAAAAACAATTGTCTAAATTATGTTGCATATTCCTCAAAAGTTCTTGTGATGATATCACTAGTTGACAACAGTACTATTTTCGTAAATCATAGGCTATGATATTGCGCAGAGCCGACGGATCGTGTGTCAGACTCATTTCAGTGCATTAGGTCAAAAACTATTTAATATACTGCAAATAGCCTAGTATTTTTTATGTTTATTTATAATTCGTTTAGGCGGACAACAAGGCTACCTAATTAATGTAACGATTACGGGGTTTTTTTCCTAACGTCATTTTTAGTCGAAAATTTCAGGACTTCAGTCGACCAAGATGTTCTTTGGTTGATTACAGCCCTAGAAAGTATGAAGTCAAACGTCTTTTTCCAAACAGAAAGGTTGCAGCCGAATCCCAAGAGCAGACCTCAGCAGGAGAGGCTCCTGAACACTTCTGCCTGCGCTTCAGCACAGATACTAATGTACATTTCAACGTTATTTAAGACAAGGAAACGGTCAGTAATAAAATACGAACAAATAAACAAATGAGCAATAGCACAAATTAAATACAAATGAACCATGAACCAAATTAAATGAAGTGTTTTTAGTTTGTCAGTACAGAAATTGAAACCAAATATAATAAAATGTAAAATTAATGGTAACACTTTACAATAAGGTTCATTAGTTAACTACATTAGTTAACATGAACTAATAATGAACTGCACCTATAAAGCATTTATTCATCTTTGTTAAATGTTAATTTAAACATTTACTAATACTTTATCAAAATCTTGTTAACCTGAGTTAATGCACTGTGAACTAACATGAACAAATTAGTTCATGTTAGTTCACATTTATTAGAATAAAACATTAGTTAATACATTAACTAATGTTTAATAAATGAACCTTATTGTAAAGTGTTACCAAAATAATAATTAATCCTGATTAAAGGATTCGTTCACTTCTGAATTAGAATGTCCTGATAGTTTACTCTCCCGCACGTCATCCCAGATGTTCACGTCTGTCTTCCTCCAGTGGAACAGAAGTGCAGGTGTGTGAGGAACACACTCCAGATGTTCTCCATATAGTGTCTTCAGCGGTCCAGCGGGTCGAAGGTCCAGATGTGAGTCTCAGTGCAGCTTCCGAGGAATAAGAGTCTCATCTAGACACACCAGCGACCATTTTATAACTAAATACACATTTATACACTTTTAACCACTAATGCTGGACTTGCACTCGCTGTGATGCGGCACACATTACGTCATCAGGTTGAAAGGTCAAGCATGACGTCGGTGTAAGTACAGACCCAGTGTTTACAAAGCAAACGTGCAAAGACTGAGTCAAACGCCATTTACAACAATAAAGAAATAAATTTAAAAAGGTAAAACAACAATGTCGGATGATTTTAAAGTTGGAGAGTTTTTCTGAGCCGGAACACATGTGACCTTTCAACCTGATTGTGTGTCGCATAACAGCGAGTGCAAGACCAGCGTTAGTGGTTAAAAGTGTATAAATGTGTATTTAGTTATAAAATGGCCGCTGGTTTGTCTAGATGAGACTCTTATTCCTCGGCTGGATCGTGAGAGACTCTGAAGCTGAAACTCACATCTGGACTGAAGAAAGAAACACACGGACATCTTGGATGACGTGGGGCTCAGTGAATTATCAGGACATTTTTATTCTGAAGTGAACTACTCCTTCAAAATGCGCACACACACACACACACACACACACACACACACACACACACAAGCGGAATCAAAATCAAAAGAACTCCCAGCCCTAATCGTGTGTCAGAAAAGGCATTTCCCAGGATGAGCAAGTAGAGATGTGATCTCACGAGCCGTCATCAAAGCCGATCCCACATCTCTGGAAGAGGCAGAGCAACAGCACAACACAGAGTGCACTTTCTCTTCCAGCGAACCACAGACGAAGCAGCAGGTCTTGAATAGACACAGATGTGCTCGGCTCCTCGCTGCTATTGTCTGCTTATCTACTTCCCATCAGGAGAAACACACACCGCCTCTGTTTTGGCTGTGGACTTCATTCATGCAACCCTCATTTGTCTTTTCCCTTTTCTCATCTCCTCCGTCTATCTCCAGATGTTTTCCTCTGATGTCTCCTCCACTAATCTTTGATTACGACCTCCCGTGAGAGATTAAAGGTGACATATTATACCCCTATCCACAAGATGTAATATAAATCTACGGTGTCCCCAGAATGTGTGTGAAATTTTAGCTCAAAATACCAGATCATTTATTATATCTTGTCAAATTTGCCCCTTAATGGGTGTGAGCAAAAAAAAACGCATTTTAGTGTGTGTCCCTTAAAATGCAAATGAGCTTTAGCTCCGCCTCCGTTCAGAAGAGGGCGGAGCCTTTACACGAGCTCCAGACACTCCGGTCTCATCAGACTCCGGACTCAAATTGAGTCTTTACACGAGCTTCAGACACTCCGGCAATAACAGAACAGGCCGATCTCACTCCTCCAGAATCCCAGAGTAACCAGTAGCGAGTGCAGCCGTACGGAGAGACTCAGGAGGAGTTTCTGGATGTTAGCGGAGACATTTCTGTAGTTGTTGTGGAGTTACACTGAACATCTCATCATCATGTTGAACTTTCACACAAGTGTCCACAGTTCCTGAGGTGTTTATAAGACAGCGCTGACGTGTTCTGGTCACTAGTGTCCAGTCTGTGCTCGACCACACAACAGTTTCATGCTTTGCTGGATCTTCTGCCGTCGCGTTAGAACTGGTCTCTGTGTCGCTCGAGGAACCAAATGTCGGCTGGTGTGTAAACGTGCAGATTAAGTAAGGAATAATTGACTTCAGGCCGTCGAATGATTAGAAAAATAATGCACACCCGAGGTGGTAATGCGGTCACAACGCGAAGCATTATTTTTGCATTATTTTTCTAATAATTCAACGGCCTGGAGTCAATTATTCCGCTTATACTACAGTTCCCACACCTCGAAATATTGTTCAGATGATGTATTTCAAGACGTTTGTCAAGTTTTTGTCATTAAAACGCTCTTGTATGCAGGACTAAATCCTTGCGCATCTAAACCCATCCGTTGCTAATTCCACAACGTCATCATTAGAGTTAGCGGAGGTTTGAGCCGCTGATAGCAGAGTAATGCTGGACACACTTAACCACTGACACACTCTCTGACTGTGAATGCAGCAGATCTTAAACCCCGCTGTGAACACACACTGAACGCGCTGAACACACACACACTGAACGTGCTGAACACACACACGCGCTGAACACACACACACTGAACGCGCTGAACACACACACACTGAACGTGCTGAACACGCGTGCATGATCAGTCATAATATCAAATTACATTCATAACCGGCCTTACAGTAAGTGTGTCCCCGGCTTTATGCAGTTATGAGAGAGAGAGAAGCATGTGCGTCAATATTATTATTTATTTATTCATTCAATTCGTTTTAATTAATTCGTTCATTCTTTTTTTCTATTAGTGACAGTAGATCTAGCCTGATAAATGAAACTCAAAGTATAGGCCTATCAATAATTATTTATTTGTTATCTGCAATAATTACGAAAACCAGTGCACATTTATTTAAATATTCAGTTTAATTTTCTACTGATTATATATAGGACTATATACTTTATTTATTAAAATTAAACCGCATGTTTCCATTGATTGTGAAGTTAGACATTGAGAACTGCAGATCGAGCGCATGCGGCTGCGGTTTCTCTTGTTATGAATTGTGTCCTATTGTCCGTTATTACGGTGAACTACGCGCAGTGATATGGAGCTGTAATGCGGTCAAGACCTGCCGGAACTACTTTAGCCGTGCGGTTCCCTGAAAATAATTGCACACCATAGAACGTTCGTCAACCAATCAGATTCAAGCATTCAACGGCCCTGTAGTATAAGGGCTGGTAATATTATAATAAGATCCTCTTCATACGTCAGAAGGGGAGCGAAATCTGATCGGCTTATTTTTTGTCATGCTTGCAGAGAAAGGCTCACCAGAACAAAGTTACTGGGTTTCCCTCTTCACTTTTTCAGGGTTGGTAGAAGCCCCATTATTGCACTTACACACGGGAAAAGCCAGACTCTCATGATATGTCCCTCTGACTGCGAACGCGGCTCACCTTCGGCACATATGCTGGCTGGAAGCAGCTCCTTCAGAAGGTCTCCCAGAGTAAGAGCGTGTCCCTCGGCAGACACGGGCCGGAAGAGCTTCTGGATGAACGGCCGGTCACTCGTCGTCTGCAGCGGGACAGAGATCAACACTGTTAGACTGACCACAGCCACTGCTTTAGCACAGCTGGCAAACGCTTTAAATTAATGTATGTGTGTTTGTATGTCCATTTTAACTCTCCTGCCAGGCTGATGTTGAACATAAGAACTTGTTCTTAAGTGACTTGCCTGGTTAAATAAAGGTTAAAATAAATAAATAAATAAATCATGACAGTGCAATCACAGTGTAGCGTTCTCAAAAAAAGGCTGAATCTGAATTGTGTCATTGAAGAACTTCATTTCCACACAAAATAAAAAAACTATCAATGTACATTGAAAACACAGCATATGTTCAAAGCTATTAAGATACTGATATGCGAGACTGTGTTCTTGGTTATTAAACCCTTTCAATAGAAAGTGAACATTTATGGTTTTGTGTAACATTTATGATCGTCAACCAGTGGATCTCTGAGTGAGTGAGTGGAGATGGGGCTCATTTGCATATTCATAGAACCCGCGATACTAAATGAGGCAAGGGTGTCGAGTTACATTCAAGATATTTAAGGACATGAAGACACTTTTTTTAAGGAAAAAACTATAAATATGTCATTTTGGTGATTAAAGATGAGTTTTAAGGGATGATTGACTACAGCGTTTTTAAAATAAATGGTCTGTTGTCTAAATACATGTTAATGACGATACTACTTTTTTCTACTAATCTACATTTCCTTCAGCCTGAGGCTCATTCATTACACTTCTGGTGTGGAAGCATTTACATTTGCCAAAACTTTTTTTTTTATAAAAACAAACAAAAAAACAAGCCCAGCACAGGTACGAAAAAGTAACAATAGTAATGTAACGCATCACTTTCCAGAAAAAGTAATGCAATTACTTACTTTTTAGGGAGTAACACAATATTGTAACGCACAACACACTCACATCAGATGCTTTTAACAGTGAATAAAGCACATAATCAGGGATTATCATCGAAGCCAGGAACATCGTGTGT
>JARPMJ010004082.1:0-81868 GCA_033366665.1 Phoxinus dragarum
TGGATCTAAGGGTGACGTTGTAGTTCTTAAAGGATGGGAGTTCCAGTGCTGTCTGGTAACTCTTTGCTCGGAAGATGGTACCATGACAGGTTACCGAGGTGTGAGATGGCACCTGTCAGTACTTGAGTCGGGCATACTCGGGTTGAGCAGGTTGACACGGCTGGTTGTATCATGCTGTTCGTGAGTGACAGTGGCTGGGTGCGCAGGTGTGTTAGCCAGCCATCGTTCACCTACAATCTTTGCTTGTGTTTCTGTTGACTTGTGTGCGAGGCTTAGCTTCAGCAGGGCAGCGTGTGTGGCTGACCAGGGGTTGCAACTCGCAGATCCCTTCAGTGTTGTCCTCTGAGGAAGGGCTTGCTAGGGCAGAGATAATGAAAGTCTTTGGTCAAGGTGCACCCGTGCAGGTTTGAGGCCGGGGTACAGCAGGGTGTCGCTGTCGTGGTAGGCCACTACGCCTGGAGTGCATATCTTGAACTGGGTCCTGCTTTTCCCAGGACCCGCTGTTGACAATGTCTTTGAGCCTGTAGGCTCGGTTTGACTCGATGATGGGTAGGTTTAGGAGAAAACCCACTTCTCTCTGCTCGGGGTTGACGTGAAGTGGGGTGGCGCAACCCAGAGAGTAAGCAAGGTGTGTTTGTAGAGGGTCAGCTGGCGTGGTGATGCTGGAAGCCAGCACAGTTCGCACAAGGCTTAAGAGTTTCAGGTACGGTGGGATTGCACCTGTGGCTAGGCTGTCAGTGGAGGAGCTAACCTCCCACAGCATGTCTGTCGTTAGTGCTGTAAACAGCGGAGTCTGGGCAAAAGTCTTTCTGGAAGATATTAAACAGCGGGTTTCATTGAGTTCACGGTCTGGTTCGCTGCGTTGACACTGGGACATACCAATGTTAAAAAGAGTTCTGGCGGCAGCTACGGCTCCGAGCAACGCTCCCAGGAACCGTTCGGATCGGTGGTTGGTGCTTAGGAGTCCTGATTGCGTGGCAGTCACTTTCTCCAGTTGGTTGAGCAGATGTTCGACCTTGGCTTTGGCGTGAGGGAGGGAGTCCTCTGTCCGTTGGGCACTTGCCCAGGTGTATGGGGCTGCGGTGCTGAGGTAGTGTGCTCTGTAGACCGGGCGGGACTGGATGAGTCGACCATACACTGGCTGAGTGTAGGTTCCGCAGTCGGTGATCAGGAGTCTCAGTTGTTCTCTCGGTGGCAGCTGTCCTCTGGATGGCTGACAGCACAGCATGACGACCCACAGCCGCAACCTGGTACAGATGACAGAGAGAGAGAGAGAGAAAGGGAAGGAAGAGGCAAACGAGGGTTGTCTTTGGTTGGACAGGGCAGTTCTTTTGCTTTGTGGGTGGCAGCTAGGTTTAGCTCGCCTTGGCCCATGTTTTGTCACATCTTTCTGCCAGGCTGTCGCTTGCTTCAATGTCTCGTCAGTGACTCTGGTGCTGTGTTGTGCCGCACATGATGCATCATAGATAAACATTGGCATGATCCCCCTTTTGCAACTGTGCACCACAAGCTTTTGCGCTGTGATGTCAACAGGTGCAGAACCCGTAATGTTGTCTGCATGCAGCGTGTGCATGTCATGCAGCGGTTTGAGGCACTGGCTGTCAGTGAGTTTAGACGGCGTGCAAGGGTGGCAGGAGGGGTATAAGTGGTGGCAACGCAAAGTCTTTGTTGAGGTGTCAGAAGCCCGCATGTCCGCTATGTTGGGTGTTGCAGACAGCGGAGCCCGCGTAAGCGGGACAGTGTTAGGCCTTGTAGCCTGTAAAAGTCTTATGCAGTGTGTAGTCGCTGCAACTGTGAGGGCGGGTGGGTGGGTCGGGTGTGACCACCGCTTTCCGTTTAGTGCGCCAGGCTTGGCGCGGGCATGAGTTTGGTCATGTGGCTGCAGGTCAGTCTTGACCTTGGCGCAGCATTTGTTAAAGTCTTTTGTGGGCTGGAAGGTGCAGGGTAGCGAACTTGAAACTTGACCTGTTGCTAAGTCTGTGTCGTTGTGACTGGCTGTGGGAGTTCCCATGAACTGTGTGACCTGACAGTCTGGCTCTGTGGAAAGTCTCGTGACCTCTGTGATCTGACAGTCTGGCTCGGGTGGCCTGTGTGACTGGATGGGGAGAGGTTCTGGCACTTGGGCCCAAAGAATTCGCTTTTTGAAGTCCAGTAAGGGCTCGAAACGATCCAGCAGGTCTTTGCCAATGATGAGTGGATGAGTGTTCATTGGTGAAACGTACACAGGGTGAGTCAGCGACATAAAACCTATTGACAGGTGGATTAGAGTTAGCTGTTCGAGCCGGATGTTATTTTGGCTGTATGAATGCACATTTAGCTCACAAGTGTGGGATTCAAGAGTTCGATTCTGTCTCTTAGCTTTGACTTTGAGTCTTTTGAAAAGTTGAGATGAGATCACAGTGAGGTCTGCTCCTGTGTCTATCAAGGCTTCAAGTTTCACTTCCTTCTCCAAAGTGCAGGCTAGGTAGGGTTTCCTGGTCACCCCCCTTTCAAGAAGGTTTCCCAGAAACTGTGGCACCGGGGCTGTTGTTGTTAGCCGGAGTGCATGGTAGGTGTTGTCAGTTTGTGATGCAACAATGAGTGAGTGAGTGGAGCTGCTATTTGGTGATGTAACAGCAAAGTTCATGGGTTGCGATTTGATAACAATGTCTGGTGGGTTGTCCCCGGGAGGGGCGTGTGGCTTGCTGCGGGGGCAGCTAGCCGGAACAGCACTTCCTGGGACTTTGTGATGTTGGTCCCAGGTGTGATGTGTTGTGCTGTTTCGTGTAGTGTGTGCCGCTGTCAGCTGTGGTGCTAGAGTGGAGCTGTCAGTGTGTGATGTGACAGCTAGCTCTGTAGTCTGTGGGGGACGAGCAGTGTTCGTGGTGCTTGGCTCAGGCCGATGGCAGTCAGACAGGGTGTTGGTTTCAGTTCTTATGCTTAGACATAAGATGTCTGGTTCGTCCTTGTCTCTCTTGCGATGTTTCTTGTGAAGAAACTCTTTCATCATCCTCACGATCTCTGCTGTCTCCGACGTGGCTGCACTGTGTTTTTCTGGTGTGCGATGAGGCTTGGGCTTACCAGTAGCATGTCGAGAGGGGTTCCAGGGCTGGCTTTCTGGGCTTGGAGTTCTGGACGGCGGGTGATGCAGGTCCCAGAACCTCTTAGAGCGCTCGCTCCGATGCTTTGGATGAGCACCGTCACGGTTGTGCTGCCCTCTGCTGGCTTGGAACGGTCTTGACTCTCTGTGGTACAGTCTGTGACTGTGGTGCTGTTGGGCACCTTCTGTGTCTAGCTCTGAGCAGTGCTCAGAGACAGAGTCGATTGTGGGGTCTTTAACAGTCTTTTTGGAAATAGTCTTTTGCTTGGTGTAAGCTTTGTGGACCAAGTCGCGTAGCTGTTGGGTGGACATGCTACGTGGACAGGCCAGAACGCCTAAGTGGTGACTCACTGTGGGATGCAGATTTCGGAGGAACAGCGTCCTGAAGTTGACATCTTCTTCCATACCGGGCTCGTTTCGTGCTCCGAAGTAGGCGTGTCGGAGTCGACCGCAGTAGGTCTGTGGGTGTTCAGGTCGGGCCTGTTTGACGTCCATGGCGGTGAAGACCCCTTGTTCTGATTCTGGATCAGAGAATTCACGGATCAAAGCTTGTCGCAGCTGCTGGTAGTCCCTTTTGACAGTCTCTGGTTGACGGTCTAGGAAGCTGCGCACGTCACGGCTAGAAGTAATTCTGAGCAGGCAAAACTTGTCCCAAGCTGTCACGTTGGCGACAGTTTGCAGGTGAAAGTCAATGTCTTGAAGGTAAGCATGTACATCATGGCCTCCTGCAAGGTTTGGAGTGAACGTGGGGATGTTTCTGGCCAACTTGTCAACGTTTGTGGGGGGAGAGCTGTGGCTGGGGGCCCAATCCGTCTGGAGGGGATTCTGACCCTTTTCAGCTCCGCCCCCGTCAGCTTTGGGAGCCGTGCCGCGATTAGCGGTGAGTGTTCTCTGTGAGGGCCCCCCCCTTTCTGCTGACAGGGGTTTTTGTTGGCTGGCTGGTGTGTACCGGCTGGTCAGGGGAAACTTTGTGGTGTGTGTTTCCCCTACCCGGTCACTGTTAAGTCTGTAAGAATGTCTCAGTTCTCTGTGAACAATGTCAAGTTCGTCTCTGAGATCATGTCTCTGCAGAGTAAGCTCATGGATTTCAGCTCTGGCCACCTGTAAGTGTTTTTCACAGGCTGTGGCTTTAGCATTTTTGTCTCTTAGTTCAGTCTTTGCTCTCTCGAGGAGAGTGTCACTTTGTTGGAGTCTTTCGTCGAGTTCTTTACAGGTTTCATTCTCCGACTGTTCTCTTTGGTCTGTGTCGAGGCGAAGATCTTGCAGGGCCTTTCGAAGTCTTTCTACTTCTTTCTGTAGCTCTGGATCTGTGTCGTTCTCTTTCGCGGTCTGGAGAAGAAGCTGGTCAAGATGACTTTGGGTGTGGGCCTGGTTCCTCCGGGCCTCCTCTGCTTGAAGCTTTAGCGCTGCTGCTTCCTGCTCCAGGTTGATGTGGCTCCTTTCGCTGAGCCGTGCCTGGGCGACGAGTTTGTGTGCGAGGCTTCCGACGATTTTGGCCCAGTCCTTGTAGCTGTAGCTCTGTGTCGGATCGTGGGTCATCAGTTCGACCAGGTCGGTGTCCAGCTGTTCTCGGCTCCGGGGCTCTGTGTCAGCGGCGTCTCCGGGCAGGAAGTCGGTCGTCATGGCTCTCAACCACAACTCGAGTTCGTCCCACTGGGCAGCCATACTGGACGGCCGTGACCTTGGCACACTGTAGGCGAGAGAGAACACAGAACACACACACAAAGAGACCAATGCAAGTTCGTTTTAAGGTTAACGAGCTATGATCATACGGTTATGCCGTTTATGAGAATTTTGGGGCTAACTGATGCCAACAGTTAGACAGTTCACGGAGCCAATTAACTTGGGTCGTCTGAGGACCTGCACTAGGGGTTGTGACGAGCAGTAGCCTGGCGGGTCACGTGGTGGCCCCGGCTGCTGGTGGTCACTCCACTACTTAGTTTCCTTGATGGCTCTCTCAGGTTACTGTTTCTAGGTGAAATGAAAGAAACAAATCACAACAGAACAAAGGATAGAACAGATCAAAGTGAAATAAAATCAAACAATAGTAACACGGTATGTGTCAGAGAGAATAAGGAGGCCTAAGCCTATTACCACTGCCAGAGTTTACGATAGGGCCTACAGGTGAGTGGGGGCTATCGGGGTTGAAAACCTAGGAAGATGGTGAGGCTTGGAGAAAAGGATAGGGGCCAAACACTTAAATGACCGGGGAATATCTAATATTCTGTGGCTTATACTAAGTGTATGGGTTTTACCTTATTTAGTCTGCCTGGGGTGAAATGAGGTCACTCAGGAGGGAGCCGGCGGCGCGGTCAACCTTCTTGACGGTCCCAAACACTCGACCACAGTGGACCCGGGCCCTCTGTTACTCTGTGTACCACGGTGCGACCTTCTGAACTTGCAACCTTAAACACAACCTGGCAACACCAAGGTGTCAACTGCCAGACAGCACGACAAAAATGGGGTTTTCACCGGAACCCGGCCCCTGCAGCAGGCCCTGGTTCAGGTAATTGTCCCGAAATTGCCTTGTGTGTCAGCTGGCGTGGTTGACCTTACCCTTGGAGTGCCAAATTGCTGATGTAGCAGTTGCGTGCCGCCCCAATGGTAAGAGACAGAAGAGTCCGAGACTCACGCACGGCCGGTGTCGGTCGTGACGGCCAGGTGACCCCGCTCGCTGGAAACCAACCCGAGATGACTGTCAAATCACCACAGCGCCCTAGGGAGAACTACACATAAACACACAAAAAGGGGTAAACAGGTGAAAGTTAAAGTCAATTAAGGCTTTCTTGTTTAACCAAGTTTAGTAATTATGTATGTAGAAATAAAGGCAAAGGCTTTGAAATAATGGTAAAACAAAAGGGGAATTATGATAATGTTGGTGATTATCAGAATAACCTAACCTAAAAGAGAGATAAGAAAGTTAGGAATAAAAAGTAATAAAAAAAATTTTTTTTTTTGAAAAAGAAAAAATTTAATAATATAAAAAAAAATTAATAAAATAAAATAATGAAAAGACAGGATGACCCCAGAAGAAGAGACAGGCCGCAGTAGTGGGTTTGTCCCACAAGGGGGCGTATCTCTTTTCAGTGGTCGACCTGGTTGGACAGACAAACTCATTCAAATTAAATTCAACTGGTTTAAATTCAAATCTAAATAAGCCTGTGCGGAAATGTAAAAATCAGGGTGATATTTTATAATAATCCAGATGACGTTAAAGCATCAGTAATTACTATGAAATAATCAGAAGGGAAAGATGAAATAAGTACACACTTCAAAAGAGTGAAAAGGGAAAAAGAGTGGCACCGGCTTAGTATCCACAAGGCCACGTGGTGGCGCTGTTTCCTTCTAGTGGATGACAGTGGCTGCCAGCCAAACAAGACTCAAATCCAAAATTTAAATCTGATTTAACTCGAATTTAGATAAGCGTGTAAGGGGATTGAGAAATCAGAATGATATTGTACAATAATTAAGATGCATTTAAGTATCAGTAATTATTATAAAATAATCAGACGAGAAAACAGAAATAAAGCAATTCACACAGAATTGGAAACAGAAAAACGAGTTGAATGAACCGCTTTAGCGGGAGGCGGCCACTGGGTGGCGGACTTCCCTCTAACTGGGCTCTCAATGGCTGGGCTGGGATTTAATTTAAGTTTTAATTCAACCCTTGTTTGAACCAAACTCAAAGTAAATGTACCAGTCGCAAGCAGGAAAATTGTCTAACACAAAATAATATTCGCACGAGCAAAGCTAGAAATGCCAATAATTATTGAGAATTTAGACATAAGCTAATTCACTATTCATCATAGAACACTTGAATTTAGCAGTACGAGAGCATTATCTGAAACGGCCACGAGATGGCGTAGTTGCGCTCATGCAGGCTGACGTCAGTGGGAGGCGGTGCTCACGCAGGGTGACGTCATTGGGGCGCGTATTTTGAGACTTGAACACCTAAAAGGACCTCTGGTGTTTAGTCCGCGGAATTACAACCAATTTTAAATGTGACTCTAAAGAGCTCAGAGCGTTCAGCTCAGTCACGTGCTGATTTTCTGTAATAGAAATCACAAAGGGACAAGATCTGCGGATCTGTGGGTGCTATACTGCACAAGAGCGTGAAGCAGGGTTTCTTCGCTGCAAAACACAATTGTGAACACAGGAATTATCATCTGTTGTTGGGTTCCCGTAAACATTTAACCACAATAGCACTTATGATTTAAAAAATGTCTTAGGTTTACAAAATGGGTAGCTAATCCAATTTTCGACCAGGAGTTATCGTTATTTTAACGATCTAATATAGGCCTATTTATCGAAACGGAGGAGACTCGCTCTGTTCCAATCTACCGCGTGAACAAAGAAACTCGTTTGATTTCAAGCGGGCTAAAGCAATATTAATTACAGGCTGAACAGAGATTCTTTTCTCTAGGACATTTACCGGTATTGTCACTTCCAGCGTCTGTTAATATGCTTGAGCTGAGCTGGCTTCTGCGCCAGTCAGTTCTTCAGTGAGCGCGCGTGTGCTCGCACTAGGGCGCGCGTTTTTCCTCACTGAACCGCGTGGACTCTCGCTGGAGCGCGCGCGTGGGTAACACAATATTAAGAATGTACGGGATGTACAGAGATTCTGTTCTCTTTACCGAAACAATATTAATATAATACATCGAAGTTTATTTTAGCAATTAACAGGGGCTGAAAATGTTAAACATATCTAGCGGGGGTCAATTTGCTTTGACTGAGATCGGCTTTGTGCCTTCTAACAGTCCTTCGGTGAGCGCGCGTGGTTTTTGCCTTACTAGGGCGCGCTTGTTTCCTCAATGGGAGCGCGTGGGCTCTCGCTGGAGCGCGCGTTACATTGATACACAATATAGACAGACTGAACTGATTTGCTCGTAAAACACAAAGTTTGAGATTGCCCGCATTCTCCACCAAATGTAGTCTATATGCCTCGGACTCTTGGTCCGTATGAATTAGCTCAAATGATCTATAGGGAATTTTAATAACTAATCATGAATATGATTAATATTCTGCATATTTCAGTTACATTAAATTGCCGAAAGTGAAAGTGGATTATATGAATATATGAATAATCAATCACAACGAATTATAATCCCTCATTCATATATCAATAATCTTACTTAACTTCGATTATGAAATAATCTTTAAGGGAAACTAATGTAATTATCAAATCGTTGTTCGTCCAGCGACCAACGTCAGATTAAGTGATTAATTTCTCAATAAAGTTATCCTTCCTTATAAACTCCAAGAAACACCAACCTTCTGGCCGTGAACATTAATATTTCTGGTGTTTATAAAATTAAACTAACGTTACTTAAACAGGGAGCGCGGTAGCTATAACCTACCTCATTGACATTTGTGGTTTTACGAGCGTTTTTCACAGACACAGTCTTGAATACATTGTTTTAATAAATGCAAACTACAGAGTATAACGGATTACACATAGTGATTATAGGTTTTATACGTCTATGTACAGTTACTTACATTAACGAACAAGACAAACAACAGATGATGAGAGAGTGAGGGTTGGAGAGAGAGAATGGGGGGCGCGCGCGCCGATGCACGCGCGGAGGTTGTAGAGAGAGAGAGAGAGAATGGTCACGAGTGACCATAGAACAGTAAACATCACAGACCCTTGAGAGAGACATCAATCAAAACACCTTAAAACATTAAAGCTCGTAGAGCTTGATACTTGCAAAGTTCGTTTGTGTGGAGCTGTGTTCAGCCTGCGCGGGTTCTTGGAGCAGAGTGCGCGCGCTCGTGCTGAGGCGTGCGTGCTTGTTGCCAGAGCAAGCTGTTCGCGGGAGTTTTTGAAGAAGGTCTCTTTGGAAGGGAAGTTGCTGAAGGAATTCAGGCTTCGTTCGTTCGACTCGTAGGTGGCAACGAACAAAAGAGGATTTAAACAGGAAACAAAAAACACTTTATAAAGGAAATAAAAGAGTGGAGGGAACTCCTGGAAGGAGTTCCAGGATCGGAGACTTTACATGACCAGGTCGGGTAGTAAGAGCAGGAAGGGGCAGGGCAGGAAGAGCGTTTGGCTTTTAAGGAATGTAAGGATAACGCCTTCTCCTGGTGGATGGTCCAATCACCTTCAGTGATTTGAGAGCGGGAGACTTTTCCTTTGTCTTGTCAAGACCCCAGTCTGTGTAGTTTATGACAGAGCTCCAGGACTAGTCATTTTCTATGACTGGCAAGAATTCATATCGAAATAATCATACCATTGCAGTCTATTATCGAGATTCAACTCCGTTAGGTTTAGAGAATTACAAAGATACGAAACACATCATATTAACATTAATAGGAATACAACATTTGATTATTATGCATTAGTATAGACATTTAAACGTTTAATTAATACATGCTATAATTGTAAACTAAACCCAAATCTGTCATGACATATAAATGGCAACACAGAATGCATTTGGTAATGTTTTAAATATGACTCGTTCAATGAAAAGTCTCTTGTGTGTGTGTGCGTATCTCTCTGGAGACGTGGGTGTTCTGTCACGTGTGTTCCTTGGAATTTTTGGGGTGTCGTGTTACGTGTCTCTTTGTGTGTGTGTAATGGCGAAAGAGACAGAGACCTCTTGTTTGTTCACACAACGAATGAAGTGTTTGCAAGAAATCACGATTCACTAAATTTGATAAGCACCTGTTCGGATGTCATTGTTGCTACATGTTCATCTAGTTTACTGCTAATCTCATACAGCCAACAATAACATTATAGCTTTCAACACACTCAAATGTGTTTAGTGTGATAGTGTAGAGCGAGTGAGACAGCGCTGCGTTACCTCACAAGCTTCATTCGTCTAATAAACTGTCCTGTGTGAGTAGTAATTCAGCACTTGCGGGTAGTTCGGTAGATTAATGTCCTTATTCCTTTATATCCGCGGGCGCTGATATCTGTCTCTCATTAGAAATCACGTCCTGCTTCATACCACAGTCATGATAAAAACATCAATGTATTCACTCATCCATAAACATTATTAGATCCATCGGCTTGACGACAAATTCCATATTTACTCAGGTAATTTTGCTTCATCAACATACAGCTTTGTTATTGTAAGAGGTCAGCATGCCTAGCGGCGAAAGAAATTACATATTGTATCTTTAAGTGGGTCAAAAAAGTACTTTTAAAGCTACACTGTGTAGGAATTACTCCCATCTAGCGGTGAAATTGTATATGACTACCAACTGAATATTACTTTCTAGCCCCTCCCACTCCGAGGGTGTTTTAACTCCTACGGTGGCCGCATTATTCCAAATCTGCCGGCAGTCGCGAGTAATCTCCCGCTCACATTCGTCACTGAGTGTAAAAACGCGAAAGCCGAAGCTTGAATTTCCAGGTGTGTCCCTCTTTGGCTAATGTATTTTCAAGATGGAGGAGCAACATGGCTGCCGCACTTCGAGCAGCTCACCCGTATGTATTATAAATGGCAGATTCTACGCTTACGAGAATACTTGATTAGTTGCTAGAAATAATTATACATTAATGAGCACATATAATTTTGAAAGAACAAAGTGGTTTTTGCTAAGAATCAACTAAAAAAATTACACAGTGTAGCTTTAAGTTGAACTAATTGCATTTAATATAAATTTAAACTATAATACATTTTCAAATAATTGTAAAAAAATGCATGCAATTAAGTGCCGAAAACATGCAGTTTGCACTTAAGTATACTCTTTATATTATTATTATTTGCTAGTGTACTTCTTTTCCACAAGGGATGCCATATGTTTGTGTGCCAAAGCAATCATGTGTGAAGTACTTGCTGTTAAACATATTCTCATTTTCTGGCACACACACATTTGTGCCATACACACATTTGTGCCGTCCAACACTTTCACGCCAGTCCGCTCTTGGCATTGTGCAGTTTCAGCAGACTGTCCATATGGAAGATTTATTACAACATAGGACAAATCTGTGACATTTTAGCTTACATGAACATTTTACATGAATCATATGGACACTTAATAAATAAGTATAAAAACTGAAATGTGAAAGAGCAAAATCAAAGGACAACTGGGGAAATATGAGGGTAGTGAAAGGAGAACGAGAGAAAGAGGTGCATGTTAATCACTGCTCTCTCTCTCTCTCTCTCTCTCTCTCTCTCTCTCTCTCTCTCTCTCTCAGAGTTATGGGCTCTTTCTCAGAGCACAAGGGCAGATAATAGATTCTGTGACTCGCATTAATCAAGGGTCACTGGTCGCAGGAACAGGAAATGACAGCTAATCAAACACCAAGCCTCACTCTACACACACACACACACACACACACACAGAGCGTTTGTTTATGATCCCTCCTCTGAGACGCTGGGTCATTCGGTGAAACAAGTGTTTCCCGCTATAATGTGTTTGTGTTAATAGACTGCATCGTGCCATCTCAAGCTAAATGGATATATTGTAATATGTCATTTAGGGAAATAATTATGTCTTCAGAAAAAGTAACAGGGTGGATGACAACAGAGTTGAGTTCAATTGGAGATTATAATGTTATACATGTTAAAAGTGCCTCTTAACCCTCTGGTGTTCTTCACAGTCAAAAGTGACCGGACACCTCAACTTTTTTTCCTCCAGTAAAATCAATGTAATTCATACTATTTTTTATTTTGTATTTTGAGAGAATTGTATGGTACTCAGTCATATTTCTGCCATAATTATGGTCCATTTTGCCCAATTAAAACAAAAAATTTTCACAAAAAAATGAATGCAGTATTTTAGATTAATAGAGATTAGGCTTTTGAAGTAATTTTTTTGAAGGCAGATTAGCGACACCTGGTGAGAAAAAAAAGACAGAAAAACATGTCATTTTATGGTGTTACCACTAGATGCCTGTATAGCTCTCTATAGAGAGGCTTGTGGATTCCCTAGTAGTTTTTTAGATAAAATTACTACAAACTGGTACCTAAAGTGACACTGAAGACTGGAGTAATGATGCTGAAAATGCTGCTTTGATCACAGGAATAATTTACATTTTACTATATATTCACATGGAAAACAGTTATTTTAAAATTAGATAATATTTCATATTAGTTGCCTTTACAGTATTTTAGATAAAATAAATGACATCCTAAAAAACTGGTTTCAAACTACTTCAAGGCTCCATAATGACATCTCTAAAGATATAAGACATTCAGATGTGCCTTACTGATAAACAAGCAAATATTTAAAGACTACAATGATTATTAAACATGGAAAACTATAGACTGAAGGCAGCATTTTGTGTACGGGAGGGTTATCGGTGTTATTCAACTGATTCAGAGGTCAGTAGATTGTTAGATTTTTAGGTCCCACTTTATATTAAGTGGCTTTAAGTACAATGTACTTATTGTGTTCATGTTTTATTGTAAAACACTTTTGCTGCTATTGCGGTGTGATATGGGTAAGGTGACATGGGTAAAAAAATATAAGTACAATGTAAAAACATGTACACAATAAGTCCATTGTATCAAATTATTAATTTCAATGTAAGTACATACTACTTAAAGCCACTTAATATAAAGTGGGACCGATTTTTACTATAATTTCCCCCGTTTGACAGTTTTTCACTTTCTTTCCCCGCAGGTGATGGCTGAGGCGGATCTCCTCTCCACACCCCATAATATTCAGATCAGCGAGGTGAGCTGTGACTCGTTCCGGATCACCTGGGAAACGGCCCCTGATGAGGACACGTCACGACTGACGCATTACTTCATCGACCTGAGCCGTAAAGAAGGCAGCGAGCCCAACCGCTTCAAGCACAGAGTCAGTGTTATTCTCTCATTCTGCTGTTTAGATCTCCGTCCCGCTCCACTGTTCTCCTCACAGCTCTTATTTACCGTCACACAACCAGGGCCAGTGGAACTGGTCAATTTAAAACGAATTGTCACATGGACAATCCCAGCAGAACAATCTGGAGTTAAACAAAGGGGTGTATAATGCTCTTTTCACAAGATGTAAAATAAGTCTCTGATGTCCCCAGAGTGTGTGTGTGAAGTTTTAGCTCAAAATACCCCACAGATATTTTTATATAGCATGTTAAAGTTGTCACTTTTTGAGCAAAAACGCACCGTTTTTGTGTCTGTCCCTTTAAATGCAAATGAGCTGCAGCTCCCGGCACAGGGGGCGGAGCTTCACCAGCTTGTGTCCTGAAAATTTCTAAAACTTTTAGCCTTTTATGTTCAAACCGGAGTCAGAAAGATGGAGAGACTCAAGAAGTGACAACATGTAGAAGAACAGGACATTTCTGAACAGTTAGTTGATGAATTCATGCAGCTGATGTGGAGTTGTCTTCTAGTCATTGATTAGCATATTCTGTCATGATAATATATAAATCATGTTCAGGGGGGCGGGGTTTATGTAAATCTTAGGGTTGGTGATGTCACTAACTCGGGAGGAATGTCGTGTAGTCTCTACCAGCCGTTTGTTGTAGTCCTTAAAAAGCAATTTCTTTAAAAGCAAATATCTCCCTTTGCTTTGAACTTTGCAGATGTTGTTTATGATCAAACACCAACACTACACACTAACTAAAGTTAGAAAAGTGAAATCATACTCAATCACCCCTTTAAAACAAGGAAACAATTGTGAGGGCTTGTGATTTATAACATTCAACCCTGTTGACTTTCATTGTATGAAAAACACTAAGACTAGAAACTATTACTTTTAATAAACCATTTTTAATTAGATTTTTACTAAGCAATTGAACCCAGAATATTTAATTAACCCTTGTATTAGGTTCACATTCTGGATACATTTTTTATGAAGGGGGGCAAAATGACTCTAATTGGATTTAATACAAATCATTATGAAACACAACAACAACTCAAAAAGGCTTTTTTTGCATTACAAACAGTAAGCTGACGAGCGCAAACCTTAATCACCTTACGTGATTCATTTAAACACTTTAGTCCCATAAATTTTGCGTCTGAAAGGGAAACTCCTACAAATGCATATGCAATAAGATCAAAAATAACCCTGTCCTCGCCTCATTTATCACTGCGTCTTTAGTAAATCCTGACAATAGGTATTTAACGTCAATAGAGGGTTTGCATGGAGAAAGCTGTTATTAAATCTATTATAAAGGGCCTATTATGAACAGTTTTGATGAAGATGATGATGAGGTGAGGCGAAGTGGATCTTTTAGCAGCTTAAACATTTATTCAATGAAATTATGAAAGTACGAAATCCAATACAGAAACAAACGACACAAACGTAAAACAATGCATATCGCTCGCAACAACAAGATCAAGGGCCCTATCTTGCACACAGCGCAATTGACTTTGAACACCGACGCATGTATCATTCCTATTCTGCACCCGCGCACGGCGCACTTTTCCCTACACAGGTAAATTAGGGAATGAACTTGCGGTTCAGCAAAAAGAGGAGCGTGTTCCGGCGCAAAACTTCCCTGGTGATATTCTGCAGTTTCAGAAAACAACTCTTCCACTGACCAGGAGAAACCGAGTCTAAAAGACAGTGGCGCGTTGCGCGTTAGTCATATGCTATTTTAAGCGCGCGTGCTTGGCCATAATGTAGCATGTTAACGGGCATCCACTTTGATTCTCTAATCTAAACGGACGCAGCAGTTTTCATTTTTGCAAATCATACATTATTACAAGGAAAAACATTAACACACGAGGGAAATCATTGTTGTGTCCGTGAAGATGTGAAAAAAATAGGCATAAATCTAGCAACACATTTACCCAAATTATTATACACCTGTTTAACCGAAGCTGATTTGTGTGTGTTTCTCCATCATCCTCATACAATGTCACTTCTCTGTGTTTTACGGCTCTGACGAGAGCGTCGGTCTCCTCGGCTGTGAACCGCTCCTGGCATGCGCCGGCAAATCCGCCGTTATAATAGCAATCCGCCGTTATAATAGCAATCCGCCGTTATAATAGCGATCCGCCGTTATAATAGCAATCCACCGTTATAATAGCGATCCGCCGTTATAATAGCAATCCGCCGTTATAATAGCGATCCGCCGTTAT
This sequence comes from Phoxinus dragarum, assembly GCA_033366665.1. Classification (NCBI taxonomy): domain Eukaryota; kingdom Metazoa; phylum Chordata; class Actinopteri; order Cypriniformes; family Leuciscidae; genus Phoxinus; species Phoxinus dragarum. Next base: position 15,064 of record JARPMJ010004082.1, read on the forward strand.
AATAGCGATCCGCCGTTATAATAGCAATCCGCCGTTATAATAGCGATCCGCCGTTATAATAGCGATCCGCCGTTATAATAGCGATCCGCCGTTATAATAGCGATCCGCCGTTATAATAGCAATCCGCCGTTATAATAGCGATCCGCCGTTATAATAGCAATCCGCCGTTATAATAGCAATCCGCCGTTATAATAGCGATCCGCCGTTATAATAGCAATCCGCCGTTATAATAGCAATCCGCCGTTATAATAGCAATCCGCCGTTATAATAGCGATCCGCCGTTATAATAGCAATCCGCCGTTATAATAGCAATCCGCCGTTATAATAGCGATCCGCCGTTATAATAGCGATCCGCCGTTATAATAGCGATCCGCCGTTATAATAGCAATCCGCCGTTATAATAGCAATCCGCCGTTATAATAGCGATCCGCCGTTATAATAGCGATCCGCCGTTATAATAGCGATCCGCCGTTATAATAGCGATCCGCCGTTATAATAGCGATCCGCCGTTATAATAGCAATCCGCCGTTATAATAGCAATCCGCCGTTATAATAGCGATCCGCCGTTATAATAGCGATCCGCCGTTATAATAGCGATCCGCCGTTATAATAGCTATCCGCCGTTATAATAGCAATCCGCCGTTATAATAGCAATCCGCCGTTATAATAGCGATCCGCCGTTATAATAGCAATCCGCCGTTATAATAGCAATCCGCCGTTATAATAGCAATCCGCCGTTATAGTAGCAATCCGCCGTTATAATAGCAATCCGCCGTTATAATAGCAATCCGCCGTTATAATAGCGATCCGCCGTTATAATAGCGATCCGCCGTTATAATAGCGATCCGCCGTTATAATAGCAATCCGCCGTTATAATAGCGATCCGCCGTTATAATAGCGATCCGCCGTTATAATAGCGATCCGCCGTTATAGCGATCCGCCGTTATAATAGCGATCCGCCGTTATAATAGCGATCCGCCGTTATAATAGCGATCCGCCGTTATAATAGCGATCCGCCGTTATAATAGCGATCCGCCGTTATAATAGCAATCCGCCGTTATAATAGCAATCCGCCGTTATAATAGCGATCCGCCGTTATAATAGCGATCCGCCGTTATAATAGCGATCCGCCGTTATAGCGATCCGCCGTTATAGCGATCCGCCGTTATAGCGATCCGCCGTTATAATAGCGATCCGCCGTTATAATAGCAATCCGCCGTTATAATAGCGATCCGCCGTTATAATAGCGATCCGCCGTTATAATAGCAATCCGCCGTTATAATAGCAATCCGCCGTTATAATAGCAATCCGCCGTTATAATAGCGATCCGCCAGCGATCCGCCGTTATAATAGCGATCCGCCGTTATAATAGCGATCCGCCGTTATAATAGCGATCCGCCGTTATAATAGCGATCCGCCGTTATAATAGCAATCCGCCGTTATAATAGCGATCCGCCGTTATAATAGCGATCCGCCGTTATAATAGCGATCCGCCGTTATAGCGATCCGCCGTTATAATAGCGATCCGCCGTTATAATAGCGATCCGCCGTTATAATAGCGATCCGCCGTTATAATAGCGATCCGCCGTTATAATAGCAATCCGCCGTTATAATAGCAATCCGCCGTTATAATAGCGATCCGCCGTTATAATAGCGATCCGCCGTTATAATAGCGATCCGCCGTTATAGCGATCCGCCGTTATAGCGATCCGCCGTTATAGCGATCCGCCGTTATAATAGCGATCCGCCGTTATAATAGCAATCCGCCGTTATAATAGCGATCCGCCGTTATAATAGCGATCCGCCGTTATAATAGCAATCCGCCGTTATAATAGCAATCCGCCGTTATAATAGCAATCCGCCGTTATAATAGCGATCCGCCAGCGATCCGCCGTTATAATAGCGATCCGCCGTTATAATAGCGATCCGCCGTTATAATAGCGATCCGCCGTTATAATAGCGATCCGCCGTTATAATAGCGATCCGCCGTTATAATAGCAATCCGCCGTTATAATAGCGATCCGCCGTTATAATAGCAATCCGCCGTTATAATAGCGATCCGCCGTTATAATAGCAATCCGCCGTTATAATAGCAATCCGCCGTTATAATAGCAATCCGCCGTTATAATAGCGATCCGCCGTTATAATAGCAATCCGCCGTTATAATAGCGATCCGCCGTTATAATAGCAATCCGCCGTTATAATAGCAATCCGCCGTTATAATAGCGATCCGCCGTTATAATAGCAATCCGCCGTTATAATAGCGATCCGCCGTTATAATAGCAATCCGCCGTTATAATAGCGATCCGCCGTTATAATAGCAATCCGCCATTATAATAGCAATCCGCCGTTATAATAGCGATCCGCCGTTATAATAGCAATCCGCCGTTATAATAGCGATCCGCCGTTATAATAGCAATCCGCCGTATAATAGCAATCCGCCGTTATAATAGCAATCCGCCGTTATAATAGCGATCCGCCGTTATAATAGCAATCCGCCGTTATAATAGCGATCCGCCGTTATAATAGCGATCCGCCGTTATAGCGATCCGCCGTTATAATAGCGATCCGCCGTTATAATAGCAATCCGCCGTTATAATAGCGATCCGCCGTTATAATAGCAATCCGCCGTGGAACAAGCGCGCCGGCTCTTAAAGGGAATGTGAGATGTCGCTCTGATTGGTTTATTTCACGTTACGCCCAAACCACACCTATGAATAATGAAGCCACTTCAGACCAACACATTTTAGATTTGCGCCAGGCGCAAGAGTCGTTTATCCCGCCGGTATCCGCCCACAAAGTTACTTGCGTTTCACGTTTGTTACTAGCGTTTCAGATCGTTAAAATAGGGCCCCATTAGTTCAGTTCTCAGTGAAATTAGCATGCATGATGAACTATTAAAATGTAATGCCTTGTACATGTTATTTGGATAAAAGAGTCTCCCAAATGCAAAAGCGTAGCTGTGAATCCCCTCAGAGGGTAGTTGAGGAACTGACTTAAACCATGTCAGATTGACCAACAAACCTAATTTCATATGCATATTCTACAATACTTCTACAATACTACAACCCTAAACAGGAAAAATAAAAAAAAAATAAAAAAACAGTAACTCAAACTGAGCCACCACATAATAAAAGAGGATAATAAAAAAGACATCTTGAATATTCATGTTTATTTTGAAGTGCGTTCTGCCTGGATAAGGTTAAATGAAGGACACATATAAACAGCAAGCACTGGGGAGGCAGATGGTGTGTGAGGAGGGTGGCTGAAGGTGTGTTGGTAATGAGCACATCTGACAGGCCCAAACTCTGCTGTGAGCGGATCATGACTCACCGGGACGCGATAAACACCTGAGGTCCCCAATCGCAGGACAACCAGCCTTTACTACACAACCCTACACGTACAATTAGGATATTGCTTTTGGTTGCTTTTTGGGGAATCATGCACCTATATATTATTTGTGTGTATTTATTATATTATTATTATTATTATAAATACACTTGCATATTAAAATCTGCAACAATGTTCTAAAGAAACACCTTTTGTAATCTATTGTGTCCCCCAATCCCAGGCCAACCAGTCCTTTAAAACAATAAAGCATCAATAAAATTAGGATATTTCTGTGCAAAAAAATCTAATTTTATACACTATTAATTTGGGGCATCATGCACCTATTCATACACTCTAAAAAATGCTGGGTTGTTTTAACCCAATTTTGGGTTAAAAAAAACCCCAGCCATTGGGTTACATTTTTAAAGTGCATTTTTGATCCAACGTTTGGGTTTGTCCATATTTGACCCAAAATTGGGTTAAAACAACCCAGCATTTTTTACAGTGTAAATGTTAAAAATATATATTATTTAAGTTTTTGTTTATATATTTGTTTGTTTATTGAGGAGCCTCACCACTTGCACATGAAAATCTGCAATAGCGTTTTTAAAAAAACACCTTTTTATATTTGGATTGATTGATTGATTGATATGTTAAAATAACATATTTATCAAAGATTTTGATGATTATCAAATCATTTTCTTGAAAGCTGCATTCACAGTCCACTTGACAAATTGAAAAAATCTAAGAACAGATGTAAGACTTCCATTGTCAATATGTTGTGCAGCTTTAGATGATTCTGAGCTGTCAGAAACTAACAGTGTCGGGCCAACAACTTATGTGTTAAAGTAATGTGATAGAATATTGTGTTACTCCTTAAAATAACGAATTGCATTACTTAGTTACTTTTTATGGAACGCAATATGTCACTTTTGCATTCCTTTTTCTAACCTGGGCTGGGGTTGCTGGTTAAAAAAAAAAAAAAAAAAAAAAACTTCTATTTTTAGTAAATGTAAAAGCCCTTTCACACCAAAGGTGACATGAATAAGCCTCAGGCTGAAGGAAATGTTTATTCAAGCCTGCGCAGCTGTGCTCCCATTCTGGATAGCAGAAGAAAGTTCAACTCTCTTCAGACTTAAAACAACAAAAGAAACACAAATGTGATGTTTATCCTAGTCATTTTTGCTTAAGGCTGAATTGGATCATTGAAGGTCTGCAACAAAGACACTGGTTAATACAGTGAGATTAAATACATCAAGTACATTTGTGTAATTTAACATTTACTTATTGCAGGTTTGTGTAATATTCTGAGTTTGTAATTCACTATAGCAGCTGTCTATCTATCAATGGCAAAACAAAAGTAACTTGGCTACGTTTGTGAGTTTAACTCTTTCCCCGCCATTGATGGAATTCCCTGTGTTTTCAGTATTATACGGTAGGGGGCGCTATTACACATCTTCTGGAAGAGTACTGAATCTCCTGATCAAAAAACACAGGTGAAGAAGAAGAAGCAGCAGAAACCAGCGATAACATGTGTAATCATATGTAAAATAGCGCAATCATCAACATTAAACGGCATATACCGGTAAATCAAAACTGCCTAATGTTACTGAATTAAATTATTATTATTATTAATTATTATTATTAGTAGATGTAGTCTTTGACAAAAACGTGTTTTTCTCAGCTTTTTGCTCAAAATGTTGCTTTTTTTTTAGGAAACTTACCCTCTTACCCATTCAAGTGTCGATGAAAAAAGAATGCATGAAGCTAGAATAAAACAGAAAACTTCTAAAACTTTTTATTTTGTTTAAAAGCATAGGGTCTGTTCTTTCTTTTGATACATTGCATGTTCAGATATTCATACAACAAGATATTATATCAAAAACGCTGACGTGGCAACTTAAAAAAAAAAATGCTGGCGGGGAAAGAGTAAAAGTAATGCGTTACTTTACTAGTTACTCAAAAAAGTAATCTGATTACTTTACTCGCATTACTTGTTAGGATTACGCATTAGCTCCAACACTGGATCTGAATAAATGTATAACTTCACTGTGTTAAGTTTTTCAAATTCTTGCTGACAAAATAAAGCTATAATGTCGGAGTATTGCTAGTATCTCTTGCACTCAATGGTCGCCAGAAATAAACTGCTGCTGAAATTACATCTGATTTTGCAGGGCTCTAATATCCATGTGCGAGCGAAAGGAAAGGACTTTCATAAGAGGTTGCTATGGTTATTGCCCCTCTGAGCGTTTCATAATTAGTTCTGCTTGTCAAAAACTCGAGTCTCCACAACAAGAGTAATTAGCTGTGATAGAGCTCTCATATGTGAGAGGAAATACGTTACGCTTTAGTGAAGTTTGACAATGTCTTTCACCTTTGACAGAAGAGTCGTCAGAAAACACTGACGATGTGAAATCTGCAGTGATTCACTGATAACATTTTATCTGGTTACCTATAAAACGAATCATGCAAACACTAAGTGTCAGTGAAACATTTATGAAAAGATCAAATCTGCAGGTTCAACATCCAGTTTGTTTCTTTATTGTCAAACTTTATTTTGTATCGTCACTATAAATAAGTTATTAGGCAATACTGATTATAATTTATTTATTTTAAAATAATGAACAAATGACTCTAAAATATATACAACAAATAATACTTTGGCCTGTAAAGATACTTCTTTTCAGTGCTTATCATTTATACAATAATCAATTTATTTTTTTGTTCATGGCCATTTTCAGTCTCTTTGAATGATGCCGACTTCTTCCAAAACATGACTTTTTTCATTTATAGTTCATTTTTAACTCAAAAACGTCCAGCTATCTGTCATGAACTGCTCCGAGACACGAAGGTGGAGAATCCAAACGCAGCTTTATTTAAGGGGAAATCCAAAGAACAGGCAGGGTCAAACACAGGAAGGCAGTCCATACAAGCAAACAAACAAAACAGGCAGGGACCAGAGGCAAGAGAGTAATCCAGGGAACAGGGCAAGATATCCAAAAACCAAAAGACAAGAAAACCAGGAGAATGCTCAGAAATGCAGTGTGACACTAAAACAAGACTTCGCGGTGAGTGAATGAATGAACAAGGTATAAATAGACAGACTAACAGGATGAGACACAGGTGAAATGCAATCAGTGAATGAGGTACAGGTGAGTGTGATCAGTGACAAGTGATGATGAGTCCGGGCAGAGAATGATTGGAGATGTAGTCTGTGAGTGAATGATAATAGTCTTGATGTGGAGTGCCCTCAGGTGGCTCTCAAGGGCACTCCAGCTGGTGACCGTTACACTATCCTCCTTTTATTTTAGTATTATTTATATGCATTTGCATTTTGAATGAACTTTTATGTTTATATTTTTAGTTTTTGTTTTTTAGTTTAAGGTTTAATATTTGTATCTGCTTTTGCCATTTTTTTGTTACTTAAAAGTACACTTTTGTAACTTTTGGCCCTCTAGTGGTTAAAAAACAAAAACCCATGTATTTTGCAGATGAACATTGTTGTGGTTGTGCTTCGGCTCTGTGTGTCTGTGCGGATGAATATGATTCTCCTCCGGCTCATAAAACATTAATTCTTCAGAGATAATAACCAGTTTAGAGGGAAAGAACTTCAAACTGACCAGCTGAAGACGTTACTGTAGCTTTACACATTAATAGACTTAATAATACTTCCTTTAAAATAAACTCCAACACACACACGCACAAACGCACACACGCGCACACACACACACACACACACACACACACACACACACACACACACACACACACACACAAACGCACACACACACACACACAAACACGCTCTCTATCTCACAAACACACACACACACGCAAACGCACACACACACACACACACACACACACAAACCAATCTTTATCTCACAAACGCACACACACGCGCACACACACACACAAACATGCTCTCTATCTCACAAACACACACACACACTCGCAGGAACGGGAAATGACAGCTAATCAAACACCCAGCCTCAGATACACACACACACACACACAGGGTCTGATGCAACTTTACTCTATTTACGGATATGACAAGACACACACGGGCGAATGACATACAGTATATCCACGCAAAAACCATCCCAAAAGGTCTAAAATATAAACACACTTCCCTGAATCAGAGTTAGAACAAAACACATTTTGAAAGAAGAATTAATGATGTAATGTAATTATAAAAATGTTGTCAATTTTGAACAAAAAGTGTACCTTAAATATTTCTATTTAGCTTTCATTTATTTTTATTTCAGTTTTAGTCATTTTAGTACTTCAACTTACAGCTTTCGAGTTTTTTTAAATTTACATTTATTTTAGCTTTATTTCAATGAACAAAACAATTTTTAAACAGCTCTATTTTTTGTTTTAGATAACAACAACAACAACAACAACATTGTAACTAGTTAATGAATAATAAGCTGACTTGCTAGTGACTGACCTAAACTGATCCCTGTGTGTCCATTAATGATCCAGTCATAGTCCCACCAATTCTCCATAAAACCTCTGAAAAATATTTAATGAAGTATTTCTCGTCCAATATTAATATTTCCGCTTGTGTTTCTTATTAAGTGAGAGTTACAGTTCTGCTGACTCAGGAGGCTTCACAATTCATTCTCCACAAGCCGCTTTGCACCTTTTCTTCTCAACACTGTTTTAAAGCCAGCTGACTGAGCAGATTTTAAAAATCATTCTGAACACAACAAACGCCGAAACATGCGCTGAGACAAGTGGAATAAATATGTTTTAAATATCCAACATGTTTGACCTTCTCTGGCTGGAATCATAATCTGAAGCTGAAGAATTGAGTCTTTGCTCATCATACACTATCAGTCAGACTGGCTCTAGACTGTAAATCGTTGTGTAATGTATTCCACACCCTCAGTCACAAAGAGTTAAATATGACTTGAATATTATACTGAGTAATTATTAAAATTGATATGGTTTGGAATGGGGAAAAATGCACTTAAAAATAATTATGTACATCTACATGTTTATATAATGCCATAATGTTAAATGTTGTGCTACACTGTAAAATTATTATTATTTTTTGTATTTTGGAGTATGTTTTACAAGAAAATACAATTTCTGTCTTTCTACTATATTTCATGTTCAATTCAGTGTGTTACTTGCCATTTCTTTGAAATTATTTGTGAAATGTATTAGTAATTTCTGAGTGAAATATTTTTCACTGTAGTTTTCTGCATCTGGTGATATGTAATGTTAAATTCGGCATGAAATGGAGGTTGTAATAGCCTTTTCTCCCTATTCGGCTTCTCAAACAATAACACATGTGGGCGGGGCTTGATTTTGACTGTGGGGAATTGATTGGATGGTTGTGGTTTGCTATTGGTGGATCTGATGTGATTGACAGGTTGCCCCGCCCTCGTCATCAGAGAAGAGAAGAGATGCAGATTAAAATATTCATGAGGGCACATACATTTATAAATAATAATAATGATGTACATGATAAACCAGATTTGTAATTAATTATAGGAAAGTAAAATAAAAACGTAAAACTTTTTTAATTTATTTTTATTAAAAAAAAACTCCAAATATTGTCAATTTTGATTTCATAGGCTGCAAGGGTTCAACAAACAAAAACAGTCGACTGTTGAAAACCCATGGTTGGTTATTCTTCTCTTGAACGCAGAACAAAAACCCCGTAGGCAAACAAATCTGACGGCGCCCTCTGGTGTTTGTCTTTTCAGGATGTTCCCACCAAGCTAGTGGCTAAAGCCGGACCTTTGCCGATGTCTGTGAGAGGCCACTGGTTCCTGAGCCCTCGGACGGACTATTGTGTGGCAGTGCAGACCGCCATCAGACAGCCTGACGGAGACTATCAAGTGTCTGAGTGGAGCCAAGTGGTGGAGTTCTGCACCGGGGGTAAGCAGAGTTAAGCTAACTGAAGTTTAAAGCTGCTGTATGCAACTTTTTTACTCTACTAAAGCATCAAAATACCATAATATGTTTGCAGATATTTAGGAAACATGTTAAGTTCACATACTCGTTTCTCTGAAAAACACTTCCACAGCCAGTTATTTTTATTATTATACACGTTTTTTTTTTTTGGTCTGTGTGACTCCGCCCACTGCCAGTTCAGCCAATAGTATTTTGACACCCGGGATGCCATTCGGCGGGAAACAGCGTATCGCAGCCATGGAAATGAGCAAACAAACTGGGTCAGATAGCAAATTCCACATAACCTAAAAATCCTCGATAACCATCTAAAAATACCATAATATGTTTGCAGATATTTAGAGTCAAATGACGACCAGCTCCTCCTCTCTGGAGCTCTAGCGAGGAGGAGCTACACTTAAGCTCCGCCCATTTGCAGTGAGCAGCTTCTGCTTGTTTGAGCAGCACAGCAACAAGCTCAACCAATAGCGTACGTTTGGGGGAGGGGCCAAGTTTGTCCAACCAATGGAAAACAGCTGGAGGCTTGGAAAACCTGTTCAGAAACGATTGACCTATGGCTAAACCACGCCCCCAAACACGATGAGCCAATCACAGTGTGCAACCAATACACTCGGACATTCTCTGCTTCCATGTCCATTGAAATGCATTGCAGTTTTCATTCGTTTTTATATGTTTTTTCTTGTCATTTTAAGTTTAAAATGGTTAAACTTTGGGGGTACTTTTGGGTACTGGGGGTACCAAAGCATGGGGTACTTTTTTTTTTTTTCTTTTTTTTTTTTGCGGTTTATCACGTTTACACTGACCTGTACATTTTTGCCTGGAGCTGAAGCTTTTCATCGACCTTCTCAACAAAACAATTATTAATATAACCCTCCAATGCATAGTTAAGGCCTTTTTGGTGACTTCGAGATGATATATAATCTTTCTGCCTCCAAAAATCATCAATTGCCTCCTGTGAAATGTCTCCTACTGTGACCGCTGCCATAGCGCCCGTCACCGAACGTTGACTGTTAGTCCGCATTGACGTCACTCTCTCGCAGGAACACACTCCCTCAGCCGGACTGAGTGGCAGAAGAGCTGCTGAGTGACTGGATTTAAAGGGCTCCTATTATGATATTTTAAAATTTCCTAATGTTGTTTTGGATTCTCCTACAACAGGTTTACATGCATCAGAAGTCAAAAAACTGTTTCATTTTCTCATAATATACATATGCACATCTCCTGATTTTCAGTGATTCTCAAACGACTCGCCAAATGAATCAATCTCTCTAAATCCCTCCTTTCCATGAGCTACTCTGCTCTGATTGGCCAGACAGCTCAGTCTGCTGTAATTGGTTTACCGCGTACAGAACGCGTCGAAAACAAAAACTCTATAACAACGACAGCTCTGCATGTCCTGAGGCTTCCTACACCGTAAACTAAACACAGTAACGAACAATGACGTCGATTTGACCATATCAATCCGAGTGCGAGTGAGATGATTAAACACTGGAAGAACTAGTTATTCAACCCGAACCTCCATCGCAAGGGCGACTCGAGCGGGACGTTTCTCAGTGATACACTACTCAGTTTGAGGTACATTATGAGATGTTGCAATTCCTCAGCATAAGCAGTAACAAGTGCATATCCATCAACCGATTATTTTACTTGTACTAATTTATTTACCGAGTATGTTTCTAATATATTGCGGTGAACACGTGGAAACGGTATCAATAACAGTGCATGTATGCAATGTATACGTTAGCCGAGCTCTAGCGTGAATGACTGATGTAACAAACATTGGTAAAACAAATCTTGCTCCATGCTTAATCTTTCCTCAAAGTAGTGAGAACGACAGACAATCTGCATTAATATACACAGTGTTATGTAATAGTGGCCCACGGCTGATCAGCAGAAGTATTTCAGTGAGACAGTGATAACATGTGTTAGCCAGTTAGCAGGAGACCTACACAATGTAAAACTCAAAACGAAGTATTTTGAACACCGTCTTTCAAGAGCAAGCGGTTTGCGAATCCTGCATTGAACTCCGATATTTGAGAAGCAGTCGTCAGTAAAATAAAGGGAACAGGAATAGTTTAGGATTATACTGCTGTGGTATCATGGTAAATATTCATTTTAACCACAGATTCTTTACATGCTCGTCCTTGGGCAGTGAAAAAAAAAAACTTTACCATACCATCACATTGTAGAGCACAGCGTCTCCTCAACATGATGCTGTCTAGTATCCTCAGGAATCAGCGTCCGGTTTGAGGTTTATATGCAATATGCTAAAGTTTCGCCTTGACGTCACGGCGAAGCGGCTTATGACTCGTTTGAAAAACAATTAATTTCATTGACTCAGAGTCGACTCTTACTTTTGAAAGACAATAACTTTATACGGTGTACTTTAAGATTTTTTTAACTTTGCAGAATGTTTTCATTCACTTAGACTAGAGCTATGTTACACACTACATGAACGGTAGGGGCCCTTTAATGGGCGAAACTGCGAAAACACAAGTAGGACAAACGATTATCAGTTTAAAGTCCGATTTGATTTCATGTCGACTTTAAACAAAAGGTTGGACTCGATATAGTGTTCCTTACAACTTATCAAAGATCCAGTGATCCACGAATATTAACATTTAGCAGGATCGTGTTTCCTGACATTTATATGTGCCTGATTTCAACGCCAATAAAGCAAATTTGCCTGTGAACGCTTTATATAAATACAATATAGCAGGTCTAAATCTGGGTGATCACTTATATTAATGTTATATATATCATCATATCATCCAGCACTAAAACATGTATAGTTTTTTGTCAGTGTTTATTTAAAAACATCCAATTATGCAGAATATACAACAATGGTAAATATTTAAATTGATGAGTTGTCAATACAATAGGCTATAATAGGGTATGATATTACCCCAAATTCAGCATATTGAGACAAAATTGTCTCAAAACTGCAAATCCAGTCGTTTCTATGAATCGCAGCGATCCATTTGCTTCTCTATTCTGTAGCTTTCAGCAGTCGGTAAAAATATACCTCAGATTTCTTGTCAAATCTATTTGAACATTCAATCTCAAAGCTCTTTCCCGTTTTAGATGTTTGGTGTGTTTCACGCTAAAAACCAATGCTGCCACTCAGTCTTTTTGCCACTCAGTGTGTGTAACCGCAGTCACTCCGGCCGGCGGTGACGTCACACACACACCCTCTATAACTGCACAGAAATGACATACCGCAGCAGCACTTATGTTATACTCATACAAACCATGGTTGTTAATGTGTTGTTTTGTGCAGATTATGCCATGGATCATCTCCAGCAGCTGTTAGATAAAGCTCAGGCCGCTGCGGGGAGGCCGCTCAGGTTCTCCGTGTTTTACCGCAATCAGAATCCTGAATACTTCCAGTACGTGAGGTTAGTGTCATCTATACTGCTTTCTACATACATCTTTCCTTGACAGCTCTAAAACTGCATTGATTTTTGATTCGTGATTTTAGTCTTTGGCAAAAACATGTCATATAGGCCTACTACTACGCCCTAACAGTATGTACTGTGTTTGTGAAGAAAAAGTGCATACTTTTGAGTGTGTAGCAGACGAGTACACAAGCTTTGGGACATACTACTATCACATCATAATCTCTGTCGCGTCCTGTCACGTAAACTGACCTGTCAATCATCTTGTCAAAGATAAAATCCTCCACTTTTAATTTACTTTGATTTCTACTGTATCGGAGAGAAATCTGCAGTCGCGGGCCTTTCATGCGGAGACTTTCCTCATATTCATGCATAATGATGCATTTAAAAGTTAATGGCCAAACAGATCTTTTTTAAAAGTCCACATTGTTGTTGCAGATGAAATATAACACGGATAACATTAAATAAAAAAATGTTATCAGATTAAATGTTGATTATTAGTCACTGAAACCCCTTTATCTAAACCGTCTGTTTCGCACATCCACCATATTTTGTAGTTTTCTGAACACTTTTTCCTCGTGTTTGTAGTTCTGAACTGAATCTTCCTCCAAAGTGCAATGGGTTGTGGGCAATATAAGCTTTTATAGTGAGCACGGATATACACTTCGGAATAGTAGGGCATCCGGGGACTTCTGGCATACTCTTTTCAACATGCTGTGCTTTGGGACACACTTATTCTAATTTCACACACTATTTAGGATGGACAGTATGGACATTGAGACGTGGGGATAGTCTCTTCTTCCTCTTCTGCACTTTTTCCTGTTGTGGTGGTTAGCAAACAGTGTTGCATTACCGCGCACCCCCCCCCCCCCCCCCCCACCCTTCTGGATTGGAGTGTGGATCACCTGTGACTGTATTGGTTGTGTGACTGTATTGGCTGTGTGACTGTATTGGTTGTGTGACTGTATTGGTTGTGTGACTGTATTGGTTGTGTGACTGTGTGACTGTATTGGCTGTGGCTGTGTGACTGTGTGACTGTATTGGTTGTGTGACTGTTGGTTGTGTGACTGTTGGTTGTGTGACTGTTGGTTGTGTGACTGTATTGGTTGTGTGACTGTATTGGTTGTGTGACTGTATTGGTTGTGTGACTGTGTGACTGTATTGGCTGTGGCTGTGTGACTGTGTGACTGTATTGGTTGTGTGACTGTTGGTTGTGTGACTGTTGGTTGTGTGACTGTTGGTTGTGTGACTGTTGGTTGTGTGACTGTATTGGTTGTGTGACTGTATTCGTTGTGTGACTGTATTAAATTTATAAATTGTTCACAATAAGATCAATAAACATGCATTGTGTAAGAAAGGGTGAATTTTCATTTCATCCCGACTTTAGTGTTGTATTATTGATTATGCTCTCCATAGATCAGAGTGTGGAGGTGCAATGCTCCCATCTTTCACAGACAACAGTGGAAGTTACGGCTGAATTTGTGTGTAAACAAATATATTATAATAGGCCTATATAATTCCTAAAAAAGTGGGTCACGACTTGATGACCATGGGGAGATGTGGGTCCCATGGCCAAACGAGTTGAGAACCACTGTTATAGAGCTATTCAAAACATCATTCAATGTAAATTGTGATAATCGTAATAAATAATCGCAATTACAATTTCTAAGGAATAATCGACAATTATGATTTTTGTCAAAATCTTTTTATCTATTTTCTTTTATGCCAAAAATCATTAGGATATTAAGTAAAGATCATGTTCCATGAAGATATTTAGTAAATTTCCTACCGTAAATTTATAAACATTTATTTTTGTGAGTGAATGCAGCACAATCGTGAACATAAATGCACAACTTTAAAGGAGATTTTCTCAATGTTTACATTTTTTTTTGCACCCTCAGATTCCAGATTTACAAATAGTTGTATCTCGGCCAAATATTGTCCTATCCTAACAAACCACACATCAATTGAAAGCTTATTTATTCAGCTTTCATATGAGGTATTAATCTCAATTTTAAAATTGTGACCTATGTGACTGGTTTTGTGGTCCAGGGACCACAGGGACATTATGATTTAGTGTGGTATTATTGACTATTCTCTCTCCATAGATCAGAGTGTGGAGGAGCAATGCTCCCATCTTTCAAAGACAACAGTGGAAGTCACGGCTCGCCGATCAACGGAAAGCTACGTGGCGTCTTCCTCAGCTGCAACACCGAGTTCGACACCGGCCTCCCTCCGAAAGACTCCCCGTACGGGGCTTTACGCTTCCAAATCTCTGCCGAACGCCTCCTCAACCCGAGCACAAACCTCTACTTCGCTGACTTCTACTGCATGTACACGGCGTACCACTATGTGGTGCTGGTGCTGGCCCCTGCTGGATCGGAGGGGGACGACTTCTGCAAGACCCGGCTTCCACGACTGGACCTAACGGCCAACCCCTTCCTGACGTACACGGCCGGAGACGTTCCCGTGTTCTGTCACGCCAGCGATGTGATTCTGGAGGTGTTGTTCACAGAGCCTTTGCTTCTGGAGAACGGGATCCTGGCTCAGATCAGCGGCCGTCCGCAACTCATGAGCCTCTCCACTGCCAACGCAAAAAAAGACCCGAGCTGTAAGGTGTGCAATATCAGTGTGGGACGCTGAACTGCACTGTGAAAAAATAGTGTTGGTTTAACTTAATAAAGTAAGTTACCTGGTTGCCTTAAAATATTGAGTTGATTGAAATAAAAAATTTGAGTTAATGCAATGAAGGAGATTTGGTTAAAGGATAATTCCGGTATTTAACACCTTGAGTCTATATTGTAGTTTGTTTTGGATGAACAAGATTGGTGGACAACATTTTTTTGACAATGGTTCCTCTCTCGAGTTTTTGACTATAATAGAATTGGCCATGGACCCATTTAACATTGGAGTCAATGGGCATGTCCGAAAATGTCATTAAAACAGCCAATAATGTTCGTTTACAAAACTGTTAAACTCACCGAGTGGTTAGTGGTGTTCGTTGATGATTATAAACAATATATCGTCGCAATATATGATTCCAATCCGTTTATTTTGCTATAGTAGAACAATTTTTTCAGACACTTCACAATCGTGTAACTTCTGCTCAATATTTGAATCTGAAGCGTTAGCACACTCCCGACCACTTGATGGCGATAACCGATGTTTATGTCTCGCGGGACACTCACGGTCACAGTCGAGTTCAACTTCATGTTCATATTACAAGTAACAATTAATGAAGGTTTTGTTTGTTTATTTCGCTTACTCTCCCGGAGCACAGTTGCTCTGCTCGCTAGCCTTATGAGAAACGGAAGCGAGCAAAAAGACTAACGTTACATCGACCAAATGTAAACAGCCCCCTTTCCGTTTCCGGTAGCGCATTTATATTAACGAGCACTCAGTCCTTCAACAGAATTCAATGGGATTTTACAAAATGACGAATAAAACACGACAGAAACTGTATTTCGCAACACTTTTTGTTTCTGGAACATCAACGAACATCACTAATAAATCGGTGAGTTGCACAGTTTTGTAAACGAACATTATTGGCTGTTTTAATGACATTTTCGGACATGCCCATTGACTCCAATGTTAAATGGGTCCATGGCCAATTATTTTATAGTCAAAAACTCGAGAGAGGAACCATTGTCAAAAAAATGTTGTCCACCACTCTTGTTCATCCAAAACAAACTACAATATAGACTCAACGTGTTAAATACCGGAATTATCCTTTAATCAATAGAAACTCAAAAGATTATCTAATCTGAACCACATTAATTATCTTTATCTTATCTTAAATATTGATTTGACAAAAGATAAAAAGTTGTGATAACAAATAATGAAAATATTTTTTTACAGTGTGTGAATGCATGCTGTCATATAAAGTGCAACCTGTGATTTGAAAATGGACGTTCTCATCAAAAGCCGAATAAACATTCACGCTGTGGGATTTGTTTTTGGGAACATGCCAAAGGTTTTCACAAAAAGAGGAAAGAATAAATAGTGAGAGGTCGTGGTCTGAGAGACTCGCCGCTTGTTATGAAACAAACCGAGCCATAAGGCCCGTGAGTCACCGATTCAGAGCTTAAAGGGACACTTCACCCAAAAATGTTTCATCTTTTACTCATCATCATGTCTTTTATTGAAAGTCTTCTGAAGCCATATGATATCTTGTATGAGTCAGTCTCAGTTATACATCCACTTCCTTAAAGGAATAGTTCACCCAAATAATGAAAATTATCCCATGATTTACTCACTCTCAAGCCATCCTAGGTATATATGACTTTCTATTATAGGAGTGAATAGAGTTTGACAGACATTAGCAGATTTATAATAGCAGTGAATGGTACCTGAGATTTTGAAGCCCAATAAAGTGCATCCAACCATCATAAAAGTAATCCATACGACCCAGGGGGGGGGGGGGGTTTAATAAAGGCCTTCTGAAGCAAACCGTCGGGTCAGAGGTCACTCTTCGGCCAGATCTACGTACTGCCGTTACCTGAAGCCTATAGTGATTATAGTTTATAAAGTTGCAAATATGGATATTTTTCTTACAAAAATGCATGGCTTCGCTTCAGAAGGCCTTTAATAAGGCCAATAATCCATAAGGGCACTGGAGCCGTATGGATTATTGTTATGATTGATGGATGTGCTTCTTTGGGCTTCAAAATCTCAGGCACCATTCACTCCCATTATAAATCTGTGAAGAGCCAGGATATTAATATAACTCTTATTGTGTTTGGCTGAAAGAAGAAAGTCATATAGGATAGCTTGAGGGAGGGTAAATTATAAGATCATTTTAATTTTTGGGTGAACTTAACCCTTTAAGACTAATCATGTGTAAATCATAATGAATTATGTAAGTGATTCTCTTTATTTTTATATTAAGTTATTTGAGGTGTCAGAGTCTAATCCCTGGTTTTGAACCATCTGTAATCAATATGAATCTCATGAGTATTTGTGTCTGTTGAAATATATATAAATGTTAAATTAATTGTACAGAATGCTTTAACAAAATAAATAAATAAAACACTTATGAAACTTTATTTTTGCAGGTTGTTTGTGTGAGAATGAATGTATTTCAGTTCAGCTCTCAAGCACAGTAGTCATTATGGAACATAAAATATTGGAAAAGGCTTATTAAAATGTGGTACTCTGTACTACTGAGGTCGCGTTAAGCGAAAATGTTCCCTTATTGACAGAATTTTTTAGCAGTGATTTTGACAGATTTCACAAATAGTGATGTATTTGTAACTTTTTAACTGTAATTCCCACTCATGTCCACTTGGTGGCGAGTGCGTTCTTGTTGACTATAAAGCTAACAATAAAACTAGCTGTTTTATTGACGTCTTTCTGCGGTCGAAACGCCGATTAAGCGTTTACATGAGAGACAAGAAATGGATTTTTCGGTAAGTTGGACTGTATATTTCAACATATTTTGTATGTTCATTCATGTTTATTTCGTTCTGTAACGAGGAATTGATCGCGTTAACTCGCGTTAACTCAGGCGCTACAGTGATCTCTCGCGCCACATTAAAAAGCGTCATAAACGGTATTTATTGTTTTAATTTTGTGATACAATACACAGAATTTGAAAGCTGAGACTTTGTTTCATATCATAAGTAACAAAGCACAACGCTTATTGCGATTTATTGGACAAACATTCATGATGAAACCTGAAAAGTGATCTGTTCAACTTTCTCTTCGTCAATAAATAAATGCATAATAGCCTAAAAACGGAGCCTATAAAAAGGCTTATTATCATTCAAATGTGAAAATTAAAATGATAGGTAATAATAGATTATGAGGAATTTTACAACCCTGTCTGTCAAAATGACGCGATAATCTCGCATATCTTTGCTTCTGAGTCACGTGTCAAAAACAATGGCGGAGCAATGATTTGAATAAAGCATGTGAAATGCAGAAAAAATAAAATGGATAAAAAAAACCCTGAATTTTTTCAGGATATGTTCACATCGTATATCAAATTAATGTCAGTTTATTTATTTTCCAAAATGTGTGCCATCAAATCAATGATGTGGATTCCAAAACCTCTATGGTAGCCTATAATATTTGATAACTGAGAGCGTCTGCATGTAATCTGATCAGGACTGATTATGAACAGGCCATTTATATCAGTCTGAACCATGGTCTGAACAAACACTGATCTCTCTGTCTGTCTGTCTGTCTGTCTGTCTGTCTGTCTGTCTGTCTGCTGATAAGGGCAGGATTTATCAGCACCTTTAAAACTCCCACATGAAGGAAATCAATTACAACACAACCTCAGCAGGGATCATTTCATTACGCAAGGCATTTAACATCGCAGTGTGAGATCAAAAACAATCTCTCAACACAAGTAAACATCTTTTTCTGATCAAGGGTTCTCATACGTCAGTCCGAAGGCCAGTGTCAGGGCACCAATCCTGGTAATTAATAGATTAAAATGGATTATACTTAGTGACCTAGCCAAAAACATCCTGGGATTTGATTGCACCTCCTTGAGGAATACTAGGTCGTGTCCTACATTAAATTATGTTTTAACTAGAAACATATGCAACTTAATAGATTCCCCGAACAGAATAAAAATAGGTTATCTCAGAAAAAGTCCTTGACTGTAGAAATCTTGTCTGAGATAAATATAACGGTAACACTTTACAATAAGGTTCGTTTAGTTAACATTAGTTAACTACATTAGGTTAACATGAACTAATAATGAAACTGCACGTATACAGCATTTATTAATATTTGTTAATGTTAATTTCAACATTTACTAATACTTTATTAAAATCTTGTTAACGTTAGTTCATGCACTGTGAACTAACATGAACTAACAATGAACAGCTTTATTTCTATTAACTAATGTTAACAAAGATTAACAAATACAGTAACAAATGTATTGCTCATGGTTAGTTAATGTTAGTTAAATACATTAACTAATGAACCTTATTGTAAAGTGTTACCAATATAACAGTATAATAAAAATGATGACCTAGGAATGCAGGTGAATATTAATCAAACACACTTTATTTTATATATAATAAAATTCTTACTATAAAAACTTTTAGTTATCCGCAGTACGAAAGGGTTTTTATAAACATGTTAGTGCTTAATCTTAAAAAATAAATGTATTTGATTTAATTAAACATTTATCATAAAAATACATTATCCACAATAAACATTCCCGCAAGATATTTATAAACCTCTGTTAGATGATTAAATATCCCAAACATAAATTTTTTAAAATTATAATAATAATCTGGAAAAAGTGGCACAGGATTTCGGTCAGTTCTGTGCAAAACGGGTCAAAGACGTGCAAAGTTGTTCATTCTGTCAGTGTTTCTGCAGACTCAGTGAAGCGGTCATTCGACGACAGCAGGGTCAGCGCCCCCCGCACACATAAACACAGTAGTTTTTGCCATTGTTATTGTCCCATTCAGTGGCGCCGAGCGCAGCCGGTAAGTATGACACGCAGAACTCGATGCGTTCGCGCGGGTTTATCTGCTCAGGAACGCTGATGTTAAACTCAAACACGTCAGTTCCAGGCTCCCCGTAACACTGATCCAGGTACGCACACGGGACGTCCAGGTAACTGCGCCACGCATCGAAAGTAATCCGGATGTGCACGGCTTTCTCGAAGCAGACGTTCTTGACGCGCACGGTTCCCAGAATGCCCCGTTTGGTGACGTCACAGCTCTCCAACAGCACCATGTGATCCCGAAGCCTCGTTCTGAACGCCTGGAAATCTCCGCAGGGCAGATCGAACCCCCAGACTCAACCCTGAAGTCTTAGTAGCGGACTCTGTAGAGCAGGGCAGCTTCCTTAAGTCGTGGGATATTTCAGCGGTTCGCGCGGGATTTTGTCCTCTTTCTCGGAGAACAGGCGCACTGTGATGAGCGACAGCCCTTTGGCGTCCGCGAACGCCACGCGTTTCTCCCCTGCGGACACTCTTGATCAGGCCTGTCGCAGGAGTGTGTGTGAACTCAAACGCCGGCTGATGGGACAGGCAGGGTCGCAGGGGTTTGGGAGGCGACACCGTGAGAAGATGTTTTGATGTGTGGAGAGCCTCTGCACCTGAAGCCCACGTCCACCGACCTCATCGAGACGGGCGGGCCAAACCGCGACATCACACTGGAGCAGGGAAAACATGGGATAAAAGGATTAGGCAACACTTTATTTTACAGTGTCCTTGTTACATATGTTACATGTACTTACCATAGTAATAACAGTCAATTATTAAGGGTGTAACGGTTCACAAAATTCACGGTTCGGTTTGATACGATACACTTGTGACGTTTTCGATGCAGCAAAAAGAAAGAAATGCAGGGAGAAATTCCCTTGATTCAATTATTTTTTTTTTATTACAACTAACATCATAAAGTATGATTTTTTTGTTTTACTTTGAGCAATGATGGAGCTTTAGGCTACTTGACTTTTCTTGGGAGCATATAAAACAAAAAACAGCTCCTTGGACAAAATGAAATGTAATATTGTAGTTTGAACATTTGAGGGCAGCAATTGTTTGCATAATGTCAAAATAAAACCGACGTAATGTTACTAGCATTATAGCATATATTGCTGCCAAACTTCCATGGTTACAGTTAGTAGTGTTACTAAACCCATGGTCAATGTTGCTGATCTGTGGACACTGAATAGTTCATTCATGGCACAATGTTTCTTCCTGGTTTCCACGTCAGCGCTGTTTGATCCGTTAATAACGGAGAAATGTGAATGTTTCTCACTAGATCTCGCAGCGATGTTATTACTTCAGTAGCGAATTCAAATGCTTTCCTTTACTGGATCTCGCTGTGTAGTAACAGTGCTTGATCAAGATCGGCTCGCGCTGCATTGGTCCAAACTGATAAACGGTCCGTCAACCACACAATAACGAGTAGCTCAGCTTCGTTCCGCTTACATTACATTTGCCATTTGATGTTGGGCAATGTTGTGGTCGCGCCAGCGCCTCTTACATTATGAGCGCGCTTGCCACGCGCAAAGCGCCTACATTTGAAATAACGAAATTTTGGTCGGCAGGAAAATGCTCTTTGTGGTTCGGTTTGAAAATGCGTACCGAAAACCGAACCGAAAGCCTCGTACCGAACGGTTCAATACGAATACGTGTATCGTTACACCCCTATAAATTATGCATAAATAATTACATGCAACTAACCCTCAACCAAACCCTAATCCTAAAATAACCCTATAGTGAGTATATGTAGTTGCTTAATATTACTCAGTACTTAAATATATAATCACACTCTAACAATGACACCATAAAATAAAGTGATTATTTGCAGGATTCGCTTTACTTTAGAATCACGGCTTGACTTTAACTTTTCCTGCTCAGCCGTCGCTGTGACTAGTGGTTTTCCAAAGTTACAAGCCATTCAGCATTTTCACTGGGCCACAAATTTTGACATCGATACTAGGGGTGTAACGGTACGCAAAAAAATCACGGTTCGGTACGTACCTCGGTTTTAAAGTCACGGTTCGGTTCATTTTCGGTACAGTAAGGGAAAGAAATGCAAAACATTAAACTGCTGGTTGTTTACTATAAACTTTTTTTTAACAAT
The DNA here is from genome assembly GCA_033366665.1 of Phoxinus dragarum. Lineage (NCBI taxonomy): Eukaryota > Metazoa > Chordata > Actinopteri > Cypriniformes > Leuciscidae > Phoxinus > Phoxinus dragarum. The sequence goes on from JARPMJ010004082.1 coordinate 37,292, forward strand.
TTGTTTACACTTTTTTTAAACACACTTTTTAATAAAATATAACGTTAGGCTAATAAAAAAAAAAGATATAAAATAAAAAAAAGAAGAAATAAAATACTGCTGCAAAGTTCTCCACTAAATAAAATACTCTCAAACCAATATTGGAAATGACGCTAGCTAGCGAGAGGCTGGGCTAAAGCGAGCGTGCCGTGTATCTTTATTTATGCGATATTTATGTCCGAGACCGACCGAGAGTTAAAGTCCAATTTTTTTTCTCATATAATGACACATGTACGTTTGTTTGTGTGGAAAGCGCCCGCTTTTAACAGAAAGGCATTCGGAAATGTCCACAGATGAGCGCATCAGCGCTCTTAACACAGGCGCGTGTGCACGTGTTTTCGTTGTCACAGCAACATAAACTAATTTCCGCACACAGGAAGACAGATGTTATGGTAAATATTTTACATGTATTTGAATCACAAAAACAATTAATCAGATTTAATCAGTGCAACGCGGAGACTTCCGACACTTAATATGTTCGTGTGGAAACTTGGAATTGACGCATGTTCCGCACACAAAACTTGCCTAATTTACGTGACAGATTGCATTCGGTGCACATGTGTACCGTACCGAAAGTCCTGTACCGAAACGGTCCGGTACGAATACATGTACCGTTACACCCCTAATCGATACCATGGGGGAAATTGCCATATAGATATTTTTAATATTATCTCATAATTTGGCAGCAGGAATATTAGGCTGTTGTCACTTTAAGACCTGACGCACAGATCCATTATACGGTTACACATGCGTTTTCTTTCTCAACTGTTTATGTTCACTTAAAACTGACTGTGTGTACGTGAATACTGGCCAAGACCGGCATTTTGACATTATTTTGTGTGTATTTGACTGTTTAAGAGCAATAAGCAGAAACAAATAACTCAGTTTAGTTCTGAGAGGCGGTTTTATGTGTCGCACTTTGGGAGTTTGTGCACAAAATCTGCGGGAATTAGTAAAATTATACACAATACGCGCAATCCCACTCCGGATTCAAGCCCTGTAACACCAGCAATATTCATCCAGAGCAAATGAAAGGAGTGAGTGAGGAGAGGCGGGTTTGTGTGTCACTCGCTGTCGGAGAGAAGAGAGAGAGAGAAAGAGCAGCTGGTATCGTGTGTCTATTCTGTGGGAAATATTGGAGTATTGGAAGCGTCTCAGATATTTCAGTATTGATATGTATAAAAAAAATCTATATTTTTGATGTAAGGGCAGTAGGAGTGACAGATATCCATGAGATAGGGGAGAAAACATGTCAAAAGCCTTATTAAAATTGAAAGCAACAAAAATAACACTACTAAAGTTGCATCTAAAGGGAATCTGTATATTCAGAGCAATCATCGGTTATATTTTTGAACTAATTTATTTATTAATATCTTAAATACATGTAATTTAACCTGTCCTCAGCGTGAGGTCACAATGTAAAACTGCCAACAAAGAATGTAACAAATTCAAAAATAGACATTTCAATTGAAAGGCAGTGATCTGCAAGATATCAAACAATGCACAAATTAAATCTTGTATTATTTTTTTATATCATTTATATAAAATAATAGAGTCTAAACCTTTCCTATTTCCTGCTCGTTGTGGATCTCACAGTCGGACACATACTGTAGTCCTGAAAGTTGTATACAGTGCCCAGACAAAACATTTATGCACCTCCTGATGGAAATAAATGGAAATATTTTTTGTTCAAGATCTTGTATTGACAAAGCAAGAGTCCAGCACTCTGTAAAGTCTCCTCCAGCACATCCCGAACACTTTCAGTGAAGTTAAGCTCTGGACTCAGAGGTGAACATGAGTCTTCAAGCTCCTCACAATCATTCTTTCACAATCTGAGCCGGATGAATCTTGACATTGTCATCCTGAAATATGGCCATGATGAGTCTTCATACATGGTTGTTTAATTAGTCCGCAAACTAGGGGTGTCCATGGTTAACCGATTAACCGTTAAAAATTGCGTAACCGAGTGAAACATTTTGCTCGGTTTAGTGGCGTCAATGGCGTGCATTGAATTTAGTTGTAATACATTTTTGCACCACCAGAGACCACCCGAGCGCTCCCAGACATTTGTAATGTCCACAAGAAGTCATGACCAGTTTTCTAATATGAAGCGGGCAAAGAAAAGCACAGCGTGGGAGCACTTTAAAATCGAGAATGACGGGGCAAAATGCAAGTATTGCAGTGCAGTGCTTAGATATACTTCAAGTACAACCTCATTGTTGTACCATCTCAACAGCCAACACCCGCGAACGCAAAAGTCAGTGACCTACTTTAACTGCTCTGTCCTCACCACTGCGTTTTATTTCTATAAATTAATTTCGTTTCAAATGTGGTCCAACCAAGGTGTTAAAGGTGTTAAAAATGAACTACCCCTTTCTCGTGTGTCTGTATCTCGGGGTTGCGGCGCGCACACTATGGTGCTGCAACCCGATCACACTATGCGTCTCTATAGCACGCAGTGAGTTTATCGTGTAATGTATACGCGAAAATTAGTTTTTACGTGCATAGCATACGCATGGGTTGGTTAGGGTAGGTTTAGTAGTGGTGTGGGGTGCGTGTGTATTATACGTTTGGGTAGAATTAGTGGTGTGGGGTGCGTGTGTATTACACGCAATGAAGTGCGTATCAAATGCATGCGAAAACTGCGTATCATATACACGTAAAAACTAATTTTCGCGTATAAATTGCACGATAAACACACTGAGTGCTATAGAGACGCATTTACGGGTTAACCGAGTATTAACCGCCTCGTTTAACGGTTAATGAAAAACTTGAAAACGTGCAGCCCTACCGCAAACACACACCTGTGACCGCATTACATTAGTATTAAGGCCATTGCACACTGAGTCTGAAATTCGCATCCGAAATTTTCGCACGTTAAAAAATAAATACGACCTCACGTTATGTCAATCACGCTTGCACACTGCCTCCGAAACTTTCGTCCGTCATAAAAAAAAATCGAAACGGGTTCGATTTTCTGCGTTTTTCGCATCCGTAACAAGCAGTTTGAATGGTGTTTAATGGTGCTTTGACAATTCAGAGCCACCGAATCACGAATACAAAAAAACGCATACGAAAATTTCGGACTCATGCTTTGTTGCTGCATGTGTTGCTTAGCAACCTCTTTGGAACTACATTGCTTGGCGGAGGAATACATGTGTTAATAACGTTTTATTACATGGCTTGGTTGAATTCTAATGTAGAATGCGGTCTGTTATTTCCGTTGCTAAGGATAACACACCGTTGCCATGAAAACAGAGCGTTGCCATGGACACGGTGATCTTTAGCGGAAGCAATACAATAGTTTTTAAATCAATAAACTCCATTTTAAATCAATATTTTGTGTCAAATTATTAATTTATTTGGTAGGTAGTCATGTAATAAGCGGGATAATGTATAGCGAGGCGGTTGTTATAGCAAATACACTCTGCTTTAGGCTCCGCTTCGCGTTGGGGTCCCGAGACTTTTGGGGTTGTATTCACTATAACAACCACCTCGCTCTATACTATCCCTTACTTATTTTTTGTTGCTGGTGTTATATGAATTAAATAAATATTAAAATGAATATTTTTATGGAGTAACCGTTTTATAAAAGCAATAAGTCCCTTGAATCTGTGTTTTACAGTGGATGTCGTAGCTAACAACGCCCCTTAGCTGGTCTAAATCCACTGTAAAACATGGCTTCGCGGGGCTTATTGCTTTATTGCCAAACATATAACATGCCAGAAACATAATAATCACTGCAATAAGGATCCAATCATACACTCTTAAGAATTTGTCTATTTAAATCCAGGCCGGGCGATGTGTTTTAAACAAACATTGTTGAAGTCTCTGTGGTCACAGTTTTAACGTGTCAAATCCCAGTGTGATAGTTTCTGTAAATATTTGTTGAATAAATCTTGTTATTTTTGTTGTGTTTATTAAGGCAGCTACAACTGAGGAAAAAACAAAACTGATCACGTGGTTAACTCTGTCAGGTTTTATGTCTGACTGTTATGTGTGCTTTTTTGCTTATGGGTAATTATTCTACGGTTGATTCATGATTTTATTTACATACGGTATATATTTGGCCTGATTAACATGCCATGTATACATAACATATTTACATCTACGCCACACACACACACACACACACTGACTCACTCACACCTGTTTGTAAGGATATTAACTGGAAGAATCGTTGGAATTAAATTTAATATTAGTTAATCGAGTTGTCTTGTTTTCTTTCAAGAACCGCTATAAAGACAAAACAATCTCTGTTACCTTAAATTATACGTTTATCTCTGTAAAGCTGCTTTGAAACAATCTACATTGTTAAAAGCGCTATATAAATGAAGATGACTTGACTTGACTCTTGTCAATCAGTTGTTTGAAAAAACATAAGCTAATACTTAAATCTGTTGTAACCTCAGTTGAACCTTTGTCAACACCGTCAGATGAAGTTTTCTATTAATTTTGAAAAAATGTTTTTATTATTTTTTCAATTTATTGTGTTGAAAAATGAAAACATCAACTGAACTACATTACATTATGTTATTTACCAATCATTGGTTATGCTTAATATTAAAAAGGAGGGAAGAGAATTTAGAAATTTAGGAACTGGATTGTTCATAAAAGTGTCAAAACTAAATAGAGTAGAGGATGTATTTTTATCACTTTATAGCTCTTGTACCGAACACCATATTACATAAAGACTTTACACTGTTGGATCAAATTAAAATAGCATGCTTTTTTTTAATGCGTCCGACGGAGTTGACAAATTAAGTTTATGAATGTAGATTTTTAGAAAAAAAAAATTTCATAACCTTTTCCCTTACATGGTTCCAGAGACCTTTGTATAGCTACAAGTATAATAAATAAATAAAACTAACATGTTTTGTCCCTTATCTCAAAAATCAGTTGTTTGCACTCACAAACAGTAATTTCAAGTTGAAGTTGAGTTTTACCACACAAATATTGACTATAGAAATTCTCATTTCTTTTCAGTGACCAATTTTAATTACTTTACATTACTTGTCTAGTCCTGGAACAATCAGATTTTTTTTTTATTCCCCAATATTTCTAGGTTTTCAAGGACTGGGATCCCTGGGTTTACTATTTTGCCTTAATCCGACAATAAACTTACTTTGCACAAGTCATCTTCAGCAAATAATCGTGAAATCCTCCTTCAAAACTCCAAAGTGTCCACACACTTCAAACTGAGCCGATGCTGTTGAAACATACATACAAGTGGTTTTAAAACAAGTTAGTAAATTAATAATTGTTCAATGCATATTTTCTAAAACAAAGTGGAAAAAAATCTTACTGTGCTTTTATTTTGATCATTGCATTATCCGCTGAAATCCTTAAAAATATGATCTTTTGTGTTGTTTATTTATTATATTCTTTGTAATAAAGGACACAGGTTTGTGATGTCTCTGACTACCTGCTCGGTTGAGCTTCAGGAAGCGTTATGTGCAATCTTGCGTCACTTCATCTTTTATAGACGCTTGATCCCTCCTCCAAACTCAAGCCAATGAGCTTTACACAGGACACGACTTAACCGGCTATTTATGACCTGATGTGTGGGCCAAAGAGTACAGGAGACTAAATCCTATAGGCCAAACTTGACAAGTATCAGAGACTGGAAATTTAATTTACAAAAAAAAAAAAAGGTTACCATGTATATGAATGCACTGTATAAGGAAAATCACATTATATCTACAATACAAAAAGGGACTAAAAACATTTATGTTTAGGAGAACTTATGACTTTTAACTATGTCTAATAGTATTTGTATTTTATATTGATGTTTTTACCATGCATTTATGATCTTAACTGTAGCACTTTGAGATTTGCTCCAAATGTAAAGTGCATTACAAATAAAATATATTATCATTATTACAATACATGCAAAATACCAAAATATTTGTTGTATACAATACAATAGGTGTACAAATAAGCAAAAACATGGACCATGGAGATGACATTCAAGAAATTGTGGATGGATTACTATATAATAAGTTATTTATTTATTTATTTAAAGAAAAGGGCTTCGTGCATAAGAAATGTATTAATATGCATGGCTCATTTACTTGACATAATGAGTGGCAGTTATGGCTTTTTCAATGCTTCCAACAAATCTGGAAAGACAGTGATGATATTTCTATTCAATGCCATTTATGTAAGAGTGAAATTAACATAATTATGCCTTTGGACAATGAGGAAAAACATGGAAACTCCTCGGGGCCTTTTACCCATAAAGCAAACCAGCGAGCGTGATGTTTAACCTCATTAGGCTTTCATTCTTCATGCTTGAGCTTCTTCACAAACAGAGCAATAAGAGAGAGAATGAGCGTCACCATACATGTCGTCCTGCACGTATACAGGAATCAGTGTGGTTTGAGCTTTTGCCAATCAATGCCTCAAATACAGAAACGCCAAACTGACTGTTTGCCACTGACACATTTGGTAATGATAAGCAGTGTAAATGACAACTTTGTAAGGATTAATAGAAAATTAAAAACACACCCATATATGCTTGATTAACTTTAAAATCAATGAGCATTTCCAGCCTATAGCAAACTCCACTGCCGTGTGAAGAGTATTTTAAGGGTGTTTTCACACTTGGTTCGGTTGGATTAAAACGAACTCTAGTGCGATTGCTCTGTTCACACTTTTAGTTTGGTTTGCTTGGTTCACTTGGCCTGGACCAAAAAAAAAAAAAAAAAAAAACATTTAGGGCCCTATTGTAACGCTCTGAAACGCAAGTATCAAACGCGAAATGCAAGTAGCTTTGTGGGCGGATCCCGGGCGCTGTCGCTATTATACCGGCGGGATAAATGTCTAAACTGTGTTGGTCTGAAGTCGCTTCATTATTCATAGGTGTGGTTTGGGCGTAACGTGAAATAAACCAATCAGAGCGTCCTCTCACATGCCCTTTAAGAGCCGGCGCGCTTGTTCCACGGCAGATTGCTATTATAACGGCGGGTTTGCCGGCGCACGCCAGGAGCGGTTCACAGCCGAGGAGATCGACGTTCTCGTCAGGGCCGTAAAACACAGAGAAGTGACATTGGGGATGATGGAGAAACACACACAAATTAGCTTCGGTTAAACGGTGTATAATAATTTGGGTAAATGTGTTGCTAGATTTATGCCTATTTTTTCACATCTTCATGAACACAACAATGATTTCCCTCGTGTGTTAATATTTTTCCTTGTAATAATGTATGATTTGCAAAAATGAAAACTGCTGCATCTGTTTATATTAGAGAATTAAAGTGTATGTTCACACGCTACAATATGGCCAAGCACGCGCCCTTAAAATAGCATATCTGACTAATGTGCCACTGTCTTTAGACTGGGTTTTTCCTGGTCAGTGGCAGAGTTGTTTTCTGAAACTGCGCAATATCACCAGGGAACGTTTGCGCCGGAACACGCTCCTCTTTTCGCTGAACCCACTTACAACACTATTCTATTAGTCTGTCCCATTGGGTAATCAAAAGTAATCACACTTGCAGACTTGCCTACTATATAAAAGACGACAATGAATTTATGAATTGCAGTGAAGCGACGCTGCCCCAGCAAGCAATAGCCGTCATTTCACCGTCTCTGTTAACTATAGACCTGAAAGTCCGGCTATGAGTAACACACTTCTAGACAAAATAACCTTGGATTGCGTACATGTAGTTTTTGCCAAAATAACTTGCGAGATAAATGATGTTCTATCATGTAAGCAAAGTCAACAGTGATTACAATGTGATTGGTTTCATTTCTTTAACTTTTCCTATGCTATTTGTTGCCCACTTATAGTCAAAACTGATTCATTTCACTTTTTGGCCAGGCAGATATCCCATCCTGTTACCAATGTCAATAATATCTACAAGATGTAAGTGTAATGTCATGTCATGGTCAATCTGTAGTCACGATTTAGCTTTAAATGACTATTAGACGTCTTTTAAACGCAAAATTGCTTGCTGGGTGGTAGGTCACATAATAATGACAACATGGCGAACGTAGTACGTCCAATTACATTCATACTAGACACACTCATACTATATTGAACATACTTTTTGGTCGTGAAGTAATTACTTATTTAATTTAAGCACCTACTCAGGAGAGAATGCGATTTTGGAAATACGTCATGTAAGTAGACAAGTGGTCAAGTGCAAAGACGGCAAGTGTGGTTATTTGGACAGTCACCGAGAAGGCAGTCGCCTTTACAGTTCCTCCTGAACCAAAACAACGAGTTTATCACGCCACGTCCTAATTACCGTAATTAAGAGATGGCAAACCGTGACGTTCTACCCGGAGCTGTTCACGTCCTCAGACTCGAATTTATGCGTTTCAATGGCAACACCATCAACGCCGAAATGAATCTGCAGCAGTCAGGTGGTACAGGTCAGTGCTCTTTAAGGTGTTTACGTTCATTATTATTGTATTATTGTTATGTGCTATGAGACATGAGGTAGTTTAACGCCATCTCTCGTAATGCTTTGCAGACTCTGCTGTGTGTTTTGAAGGTGGCTTTGGAGACGCTCTGAAGGGAGGGTTGGATCTTATGCTTTCAAAGCTTGCTAGTTTAAAGGGGTGAGAAATCAAATTGAGCTTTTGACATATAAGAGGTCATCATACTATAAGAATATCCTGTAAGTTTCAGAACTGAAAACTTCCTTGTTACTCCAATAAAAGCTTTTATTGACACCAGGCACAGCGAACTACAGGTTTTTCAAAGTGGGGGTCAATAGCTATGTTTCCATCCACACGTTTTTATCCGAATTAAGTGATATCGAATGAAAAATGCCTTATGGAAACAGTAAAATTCGATTGAATTTCATGAATATCGACTCAAATGAAATACGTTCGGTCTCATCGGATTTTATCTTGATCGATATACGGCTTATGCGATAAACGCTGATGGAAACGTTATTTGCCGATTAAATAATGAATTGCATTTTGTCTAGCAAAACTTTGTTCGCAAATGTTGGCTTGAATGTTGTGCGATTCAGTGCGAAAATGAATGGAAACACCTTAAAATGTCTCAAATCAATTTGATATACCAATTTGGATGTGACGTCATTACGCACATGTTTTTATTTGCTTTAAAGCCGTTGGATGGAAACAAACTTTCACCAGCTTTATTCGCATGAGATTTTTGACCGAACTTCAGATAAGTCGCTTGAGAAGTGGATGGAAACTTAGCTTATGACGTCAAAGGGTATCAAACCCCGCCTCCGCAGAAGAAGATCGACGCCTACTTCAACACCGCCGGTTTAGCCCCGCCCACTGATGCGCGCATTACATGAAACTCATTATAATATGCAAATCTGTTATCCAATCATAGCAGTGAGCGTTTATTTCCAAGTCTTCAATGCGACACATAAAAACAGCATTTCGGGAGCTAGGCTCAAAACATGGGTAGAAAATAGCCTTTTACTTATTCGTTTTCATGGTTTTGAATGTAAAAACCAAGCGAACGTCATAAGTTGATCTCAGATAACAATATAAAAAAAAGGAAAAAGCCAGTTCATGACCCCTTTAACATTAATTAATTAAAAAAGTCATAAAAAGCCATGTTGCTGTGTAAAGTCACACTGACATTATCAAACTTGGGGGTATTTTGGAGGGAAAGCATCAAACTGAAAACATTACAGAGTTAAAATGAGATACGACTCTGGATGTGACATGTCTGACTTGTTTTTTTTTTGGATGAAAATGCATGATAATGACAGCTCTCGAATCTGTCAGAAACACACTGCTGTGCAGATCTATGAGACGACTTCAAGCGGATCCGTGGGTGTCTGTCAGAGAAAGACAAAACACCCGAGATCAGTGTTTCCAAACCTCTTTTGTCTCAAAACCATCAGTGAGAATCAAGAAGCCCTTCATCAACACCAAACCGGGAATGTGTTCATATGAACTCATACTGGATATCATTTAGCATCATCAACACTATCATGATAACAGGCACTTTTGAACTGAAACAGACTTCCTCTCAAACTGTGGCACAATATCTCATTTTATAACTGTATTTAGTGTGATAGGCAAAATCTTTCTGTGTACCCTCTGGATGGGAATCACTTTTCATATCTGAAGCAATGTTTTTTAAATGCCCGAGGTTGCCTTATGACTTCATGCAACTTTACAGATGTCTTGTTTGTTTCCTAACAATTGGTGGATGTGTGGACTTCCTGTGCCTCATAACATTAGACTTCACTATTCATTCCAGTATATTTGCACAATGCATTAGCCAATAGCTGGATTGTGACCTAGTTTTGTGGAAACAGATGAACAGTTCTCTATGATTTATGCCAGTAATGATGATGGACAGTGTGACTTCCTGTCGCTTAAAGGAGGCCAGCGTGAAATCGGAAGCTGTGGCAGATGCTAATGAGTTAACGTTGACGGTTTTCAAAAATCCCCACTTTACCCAAGAAAGTCATTTATTGACGTCAGTGAACACTGGGTGTGGTAAAGTAGTGATAAAAAAACAACAGCAATTCACATCAATTTCAAATTGGATTAAAAAAAAATTTCTGCACCTAACATTTACATCCACGTCCTTCCAAACCTATATGACTTTATTTCTTCTTCAGAACGCAAAATATATTTTGAGGTTTAAGTTTTTTTGTTTTGTTTTTGTCTCTACAAGTCAATTAGGCTTCAATATTGTTTTGAACCCCATTTGGCTCTTATTGTATAGACAAAAACAGTTAAAATTGACCCTTCACAGGGAGCTTGATTGACAGGTGATCTGACCAATCATACTTCGCCATCCGCCATTTTGTCCGACAAAGCAGTCAGGAGAGTTAGTAGATTAACATGTGAGGATTTGAGCTTGAGAAGCGGAGTGTACTGACGTCTTCCCGCGGTTAAAACAACATTCCTTCTGATGTTCATTCATGTTTATTTGATGCTATAAATTAACTAGAAGGAAGAGATGATCGGTTCACGAGCGGCTTTATCTGATGCTCTACAGCGATCTGTCAGACACATTAAAGAGCCACAAAACGCTATTTATTGTTTAAATTTCTTTTTAAAAATGACCAAATTTGAAAGGTGAGACTTTGTTTAATATCAAAAGTATCCTGGTCTGTGTCTGTCAGTGTGTTGTCAGTGTCTCTCTGCTCCGCGATGTATTTTTCACTGCGTGAGAACATGGTGTGGCGTGAGAGCGGAGTAGCTTGTCGGACATAGCGACACTAACTAAGGGGGGCGGGTCTTTGTGAACGGTCAATTGATTAGGTGTTCAAGCGCGTACCACTGAAACCCCTATTGTAATTGTTAAAAAATTTCCAAGGATCAGCATTCTCCCCTAAAACTGATCGGGCAGACCAAACCTAAGTCGTAGAGACTTGAAACTTTGAGGGATGGTAGTACTCACACCGTCTACAACGTCACCAAGGCTCGCCCCGATCGGCCTGACGGGGGCGCTACAGTGGTCAAAAGTATGGCACATTACTCCTCAACTGTTCGTCGCAGGCTCAAGTGACGAAATTTTTGGGTATTTTGGATTTTTCTACTTTTGCAAACTAGTCCTGGGGGGGGGGGGGCATTTGTGCTTTTCACGAGTGTAAAGGATTGTATTTCATGTGATTTTTCGCACGTGCCCACGACATTCATACCGCATTGGTAGAACTCCTCATTCTGAGCAACTTTGCTTCTAGGACCACCGCTGTCGAGTGAACCATTCGTTAAATATTGGAGATTATTTATAAAACTACTTTTGCGTACTATCTCGATAACTGTTAAAAAGCTTTAAAACGACTATATTTCCTTAGTAAATTGCCTGGACAGGTGAAACTCAAAAAATTTGAATATCGTGCAAAAGTTCATTTATTTCAGTAATTCAACTTAAAAGGTGAAACTAATATATTATATAGACTCATTACATGCAAAGTGAGATATTTCAAGCCTTTATTTGTTATAATTTAGATGATTATGGCTTACAGCTTATGAAAATCTTTTCACAATATTCTAATTTTTCGAGTTTCACCTGTATTGGTTGTAAATGGTCTTTTCCATCTATGATCTAAGTAGTAGATGCTTGGTAAATAAATTAAAAAAAGGTATATTATGCAATTTTTTTGGAATTAAAAATATCTTTATGTTCCACAGAAAAAAGTCACGCAGGTTTTGACCAACATATGAATTAACAAATGATGACTTTTATTTTTTAGTGACGAAGTAACAAAGATATTAATTTCTTTCTTTCTGCACTATTTCTGTCTACATTGTGACAAAGTCGGCATGAAACGGAAGGCTTGATTTTGCCCGTGGGGAATTGATTGGATGGTTGTGGTTTGCTATTGGTGGATCTCATGTGAGTGACAGGTTATTGCCCCGCCCCTAATCATCAGAGAAGAGAAGAGATGCTGCAAGAGGACGGGGAAGTTATTCTGAATTTAAGATTACGAGGCACGTGAATTTAAAAAGATTGGCAAATAATGTGCAGAGAGAAATCATTTATAATAAATACTGCAATATTCCATAAAAAAAAACAGGAATTGTCCATTTTGATTTCAAGGTGCGATCCTATTTAATGTTGATCGGTGAAATTTTGTGGGCGTTCAAGTTAGTCACCAGCTGTGTGGCTTTTGAAATCTCTATATACCAGTAGGCTATACTAACATACACTAAATTACTCTATACCAGTAACAACCAGTTAAACTGTATTACAAGGGTTGCCTGAACTGTCAAGTTCACTCCTGCTTTAGTGGTTTCTCGGCCATATTTCCATAATGTGAATCATAACACTAGATGAGACTCTCATCTGTGTGCGATGCGAGGCTTCGGTAAATCACACATTTCATAATATTAGAGCAACAATAAAAATGTTTTGAATACAGGTTCAGGCTTGTAGGTAGAGTAACCACAGGTGTATAGTTCACGCACACGGAGGAACGATCACGTACACCACACGGGATATGGAGAAACTGGTGTATTGCTCAAGCGGGAATAAGAGGAGATTAGGCAATTATCTACAGAGTCGGGTCACAAGGTGAACTCAGGGCATCATGGGTTTATTTACTGTAATGTCTGCTTTCATCATGAACTTATGATATATTGAGCTTCTCAGGGGCTCAAATATGATATTTATATGGCCAGAAAGAAAGATGAATTTCTGAATTCTGAGATCTTTACAACAGACTACTGACATAAAATAGATCAGTCATCACATATATTTCCCAATAATGTCTTTTAAATATTATTATATTTATTATATAATATTTATTATATATATTTAAATGCTTCGTTTTATTCTTCTAGGAAAGATCAGTATAATCAGTAAATATTTCACAGGAAAATACACGTGTACGATGAATTAAAATGAATTTTGTACGAATAAAAAAAATAAAAAAGTCTAAATAATATCAATCAGACAACAGAAGGCATGTAGTAGATTGTGTTATTTGTTTTCAACAAAGTGTTGATCATGTTGATAATTTGGAGAACTCATTGGAGAAATTCATGTATTAAATATGATTTAACAGTGGTTTAATAAGATTATTTTTTATAATGAAATTAAACATTTAAAGTGCATGCATGTTAGTAAGGTATTTAGAATGGAAGAAGCCTAGAAATCAGAGAAATAAACATTATTCAAAGTTAAAAACACACTGGCCGGCCCCCAAAAAAAAGTCACTGTTTGGATTTAAAGAGGCAAATGAGTCTGTGATTGGATCATTATTGCAGTGATTATTATGTTTCTAGCAATGTTAAATGTGTGGCAACTGCTAACTGATGGAGTGTGTAGCTTTTAATTTCTTAAACAACCATGTAGGAAGACTCATCATGGCCATATTCCAGGACCACAATGTCAAGATTCATCCGGATCAAACTGTGAGAGAATGATTGAGAGGAGCTTGAAGACTCATGTTCACACATGAATCGTCTCCTCTGAGTCCAGAGATTAAACTCAGTGAAAGTGTTTGTGCTGGAGGAGACTTTACAGAGCGCTCTTGATGGAAATAATATCACAACATTCATATCCATCAAGAGGTGCATTAATTGAAAGTTTTACTCAAAGTATGTCACTGTAAATGGAATTTTCCACAAACTGAGGACCGATAAAAAAAATATTTTCTATGGTAATTTACATTATAACATGCCATAAATATTGTTTACAAACTTGAAGAGTTTAAAAGATATGTGACCCTGGACCACAAAACCACATGGGTCACATGGGTAAAAAATGTTAAATTGAGATTTACACATAATCTGACAGCTGAATAAATAAGCTTTCCATTGATGTATTTGTTAGGATATGACAATATTTGTCCGAGATAAAACTATTTGAAAATCTGGAATCTGAGGAGCAAAAAAAATGTAAACATTGAGAAAATCTCCTTTAAAGTTGTGCATTTATGTTCACGATTGTGCTGCACTCACTCACAAAAATACATGTTTTATATATTTACGGTAGGAACTTTACAAAATATCTTTATGATAATTCTTCATCCTAATGATTTTTGGCATTAAAAGAAAAATGGATAATTTTGACCCATACAATGTATAGTTGGCTATTAGTGCGACTCCAGACTGGTTTTGTGGTCCAGGGTCACATACGTCATAAGTCTCATCGCTCCACCTAATAGCATGATACCAAACCAACATGTAGCAGACAACACACAAAAACATGATCAATATAGAAACATAAATAATACAACTTTATTCTAGCACTCCAGCGAAACCCCAGTGGCCATTTAAATGACCACATCCAAACCAACAACTTCCCATTTACAGAGAAAACCACAGTTTCCGTTTCAAGAGTTTATAATCACACTGCAATAACTGAGCTGTCAATATGTGACGAAATATTGCAGATAGTTTGCAATAACCCAAGTTCATTCAGAGTGTCTTTTTGGCCAAGAGTATATTATATACAGCACTGTGTTTTCAACAAATGCATTTGTCAGAATACATTGAAGAATCTTTGTGTTTTTATAGATACTAATAATCCATATTGCTTGTACATCAGTTTCATGATGTCAATTAACCATTTTAAACTATAAATGCCTTTAGGTTCAAACACAGAGACGTGCTCCGGGTCTGAGACACGATGTTCACAGTCCGGCTTCACTGACCGATGATCTTCATGCCGTTCCTGAGGCTCTCCGGGTTTAAATCAGTTGCACCGCACCGTTGGCCACTAGGGGCGCTATAATACGGTAACGCATCAAGTGCTGCGAACCTTCATCCAAGTCCACAACGTACTCCCTGAAAGAGACAATAGCAAAGAAATACTGTTCACTTATATTGCTTTATGATCTCAGCCAGCTCATTAAACCGAAAGAAATGCTGCCCCCTATAGGAGACCAGTGTTGGGGAAAGTTACTTTTAAAAGTAATGCATTACAATATTGCATTACTTAGTTACTTTTTTAGAAAAGTAATACGTTACTTTTGCATTATTTTTTCCCCACCTGGGCTGGGCTTGTTTTTTTTTATAACAGAAAAGTTATATTTTGGGGCAAATGTAAAGAGCCTTTCACACTAAAAGTGAAATAATAATCCTCAGGCTGAAGGACATGTAGAGGAAAGCAAACCTTTCTATCTATCTACAGTCATTTTTGCTTATTTTACTGAATCATCGAAGGTCAGAAGCAAGTACATTGGTCAATAAAGTGAAGTGAGATTAAATGCATACAAATGTATGTTTTGTATAACATATTTAGTTATTGGAGGTTTGCATAGTATTCTGACTCTGGATTTCACTGATTTTATTCATTTTGAGGAATATTGAATATTTTTTTGTGCAAGTGAGATGAGTAAATGCTCACTTTTAGTCTAGAACTACAATAAACATCATGTTCACACACACACACACACACACACACACACACACACACACACACACACACACACACACACACACACACACACACACACACACACACACACACACACACACACACACACACACACACACACACACACCTCTGCACTTTGATTTGTCTCAACATGAGGACAGGTGAGCTGTCAGTCAATAAATGGGAAATATTTGAAAAAGTAACTCAGGTATTTTGTTGTAAATTTTAAAAGTAAAGCGTTACTTTACTAGTTACTTAAAGTAATCTGATTACGTAACTCAAGTTACTTGTAATGCATTTGCCCAACACTGGAGGAGACTACGCTATGTAATGTTGATAAGAAAACCCATAATCTTTATATTTCAAAGCCACTTGATTCATCATCATTCACAAACAGCCTCTGCACTGGAAGAGTGTGTAACACATGCTGATGTTGTCCATACCTCTGCTCATCCGTCTCCGGCTCCACCAGGATATTCTCCTGCCTCTCTTTCACTCTCAGGAACACGAACGAGTCGAGACACGGCTCAGGAACTTCACACACAAACACACACACACACACAGATGAATCAATCAATGAATCAATCACTGCCACTGACAGACATCTGGACATCCAGCGCTGCACAATTACTCATACAACACATCACACAGATTACAGCTTCTGCTATGAACTAACAGTGGAGACTACAGACATGCATTTCGGTCTCGCTTGAATAATGTACACTTAGTGTTAAATAAGCTTGTGGTCGGTAAGATTTTATTATATTTTTGAAAGACGTCTTTTCTGCTCACCAAGGCTGCACTATTTGATCAAAATACAGCAGAAACACTAATACTGTGAAATATTACAATTTAAAAATCACATATATGCTTTTAGTATTTTTTATTATTATCAATGTTTAAAACAATTGAGCTGCTTCATATTTTTTTTTCAGGACTATTTGATGAATAGAAAGCTTAAAAGAACAGCATTTATTTAAAATATTTTTTTTTGGTAACAATTTAAAACTACTTTCACTTTTATTAATTCAACTTGATTTGTCCTTGCTGAAGATAAGTATCAATTACTTTAAAAATCGTACTGACCCCAAACTTCTGAACAGTATTGTTTATGCTTTTCCGATACGTTTATATATATATATACACACACAGTAAATCTCCAGATATAACTGCAAAATACAGTATTAAATTTACATTTTAAAACATTGCATAATATTTTGTTGTAGGAATATCTGAACATGCAATATATCAGAAGAAATGCTTTTAAAGAAAAAACAAAACCCCATTTTATTGTAGCTTCATGCTTTCTTTTTTTATCAACACTTGAATGTGGGTAAGTTCTAGGGCTGTTAAACGATTAATCGCATCCAAAATAAAAGTGTTTACATAATAAATGTGTTTGTACTGTGTATAATTATTATATATATATATAAATACAAACACATGCTTGTATATATTTAAGAAATATTTGAATGTATATACTGTATATAGATTTATCTATAATTTATATTATATATAAATTATAAATTTTTATATATATAAAAAAAAATCTTAAATATATATGTACGTGTGTATTTATATATATATAAAATAATTATACACAGTACACACACATTTATTATGTAAACACAATTTTTTATTTTGGATGCGATTAATCGTTTAACAGCCTTAGTAAGTTTAATAAAGAAAGAAACATTTAGAGCAAAAACCTGAGAAAATCGTGTTTTTGTCAAAGACTACATCCAGATCAGATTCAGAACGATGATCAAAACACACTTTAGGGATGATCCATCAACACCCCTAAATCTTCACAGTCCTAAAGCTCGCCCTGGGTCGACATTTCATTCAGTAACATTAGGCAGTTTTGATTTATATGCTGTTTAATGTTGATGATCGCGTTATTTTACATATGCATATGATTACACATGTTATCGCTGGTTTCTGCTTCTTCTTCGCCTGTGTTTTGATCCAGAGATTATGTACTCTTTCAGTAGATGCGTAATAGCGCCCCCTATAGTATAACTGTGAAACCATGGATTGCCGGAAAAATTCCATCAATGGCAGGGAAAGAGTCAAGAAAATGAAGTAATGTTGGTTTCTCACCGGCCTTCAGCATGTCAATGCTCTGCAGGTTTGGAGGCATGTGTTTCAGAGCCACGGTTCGGAGATAAACCTCGGTGTTGGCCAGATACCTGAACAAACAACACACAAGTTCTGTGAATTACAGGACAAACAGACAGTGACGAAAATCACACACAACATGCTGCCCAAAAACATGTCTTCAAGTAAGGGGTAATGC
Organism: Phoxinus dragarum; assembly: GCA_033366665.1. NCBI lineage: Eukaryota > Metazoa > Chordata > Actinopteri > Cypriniformes > Leuciscidae > Phoxinus > Phoxinus dragarum. Next base: position 55,420 of record JARPMJ010004082.1, read on the forward strand.
CCGACGAGGTGAGGCGAGGCGAGGCGTGCGCGGAGGACGGTTGCCTCCGCAGAAGTCCATTAATACCTGACAATGGACACCTCGAAGGGCATTAACCCACTTATACCATGTTCACTTGCCAAATAACACATTAGTTTATATTTGAATTAGTTTTACAATCAAAATCTAATGGTTTTAGACCTCCTTTACTAGGTGTCCTACATCACTTTTTAATGGACACAGCCTGCAGCCAATCAGAATCGAGTATTCACCAGACCATGGTATAAGACCAGTTAAACTCCATGGACAGCTTATGTTCGTGCTAAACCACAGGTTGATATGGAAGATTCAGAACAAACTCACTCTTTAGCGAAGGCAAACTCTTCAGGAGAGAGAAACGAAGGATCTCCATCCGCACGCGACTTCTCTTTCTCCAAAACATGAGGGAAAAACTTCTCTATCTGCAGATGAGATAATCATATATATATATATACACACACAAGCATGGAATTGCAGAATACAGTCATAAAAACAATCAATTTACTGTTTATTGTGGAATGTCACAGATTTTGGCAAATTTTGGATGAGTTTCATCATTTCTTTGAGAAACACTATCATCATATCATAATCATACACGCAGAGAAACCATAATGATCATCACATTTCCATGTTTTAATTTTAACAGTAAACCTCTGTTGTGCAGCACTTTATTTGACAACACATAAAATTAATTGTTTTGCATTTGATTACATTTTAAAAGATTCATGTTTTATGCCTTCATTTGATTACCACCGTATGTCTAGGAAATGAAAAAAAAATAATTTCTGAAAAATAAAACATTTCATAGTTCCCTGTTATTGTAAAAGAAATTCATAAATGAAAGTTTTATTAATTTAATAGATTACTAACATTTAATTTAACCTTTAAAACGGAGTGCTAAAAAAAATAAAATAAAAAAACAACCCAGAAAAATTTAAATGGGAAGAAAAATCAAACAGAATATGGGGAAAAAATGTCTTCATAGGGCTATATACTGTGCAAATTCATGTTTTTAAAATAAATAAATTTCATACTTGAATTCACCAATGAAATTTGACAACTGTCTCATAAATTCTGTTTCTAAACACTCAAATCATTAAACAAAGAAAAAAAAGTGAATTTTTCAGGCTGGACCAGCCAATGCACACATGCACACATCTCAACCATAGACTGTAAGAAAAGCTCCTGTAGACTCTTTCACAAGCACAGCTGTCAATCATGATGTTACACCGTTTTATAGCATCATAAAACTGACTAAAAACCAAACTTACAGGGGAAAAACAAACACTTAAAGGTATTTTTCATACATTTGTAAAAGGCTTTGTAAAAAAAATTATTTGAAGTTTAATTGAATTTTTTCATTCCCATTGGGTTGGGTATCATTTGAATTTAAATTATTCCGATTTCGATTCTGCTTATCAATTCTTATACCTAATTTCGATTCCAATAAGGTAACCAAAAAAAAAAAAACTTAGATATTCACATTTAGTCTTATTGCAAAACATTTAATTGTAGCTGAATATCATAAACAAAAATCAACAGGTAAAAGAACACTTACGCAAGGAATGTTTGCCTGTGGTTTAAAAACACCATAGAGAAACAGCTAGCCTAACTAATATACATTTCAAGCATTATTAAAGACAAGTAAACACTCAGTAATTAAAAAAGAACAAATAAAAAATTAGCAATCGCAACAAATAGATACAACCGAACAAAGATACGATTAAAATAAAGTGTTTTAGGATTTCCAGGTATTCATGTACAGACACTGTTATCAAATGTAAAATAACACTGCACTTATAAATAAAATATACATCACAAATATAGTTACAAAAGTTATTCAGTCAAGAAAGAGTGAATAGTTTAAAGTCATATTGAAATGCTCACAAAGGAATCGATAAGAGGAATCGAAATGTAATTTTTAAAAAAAAATGTATTTAAGCTTTATTTAACCAGGAAAAAGTCCCATTGAGTTACAATAACTCTTCTCCCAGGGAGTCCTGGCCAAGATAGGCGGCCAAAAAGTTGCAAATAAAAAAGACAGGACAAAGCATGTCACACTACACAACAATTATCTATACATAGACTATACATAAGTTAAACAAAATGTTTTGTTTGTATAAGTAAATATAAACATATCATTTAAAAGGGTACCTAGTTTAAAAACAATTACACCGTTCAGTCAAAGTTGACTTTAAAAGGTTTTTAAAAATATTAATAGATGGAAGTGAATCTAAATTTAAGGTGTTTTGGTGTTCATTCCAGACATTTGGTAACAAGTATCCGATTCCTGACCTCAAGTATTTTCGTGTTATATTTCATCTGCAACAATAATGTGGGCTTTTATAAAGATCCGTTTGGCCATTCACTTTTAAATGCATCATCATTATGCAGACTTCTCTCCGATACAGTAGGACATTAAATTAATAGTGGAGGATTTTATCTTTGACAAGATGATTGACAGGTCAGTGACAGGATGCGTGTAACTAAGCGACAGAGAGCAACCGTTAAAGACTGTATTGTATGACGTGATCAGTATGTCCCAAAGCTTGTCTACTCTTCTGCTACACACTCAAAAGTATCTACTTTTTCTGTTTCTAAGCAACCAGAGCTTCTAACCGCAGCTACAGTGACACGATGACTTTATCTATCAGCGATTGGTTCTTAGAACTTAGAAGGCGGGACTTATTTCACGATATTGCGCGTTGCACTTTGTCTCATTCATAATGACGAGTGCACCATCTTGTTATATCTATATCAAGTTTTTGTTTCTGGGCTGGTCACTGAAAGGTTCTAGGCTAAAACCCTTCAGCTCTTTAACTATCACTACTATGAGCTTGAGCAAGACACGTGTCCTCAGCTTACTCCTGAGATATACATTCAGAATAAATGACTGACTGTGAAGTCATCTGCAGGATACCTTCTGGAGCCGTGAGCGCAGAAAGCTGCTCAGCACGAAGCGGATGCGATCGATCTCCATGCGATGGACGCTGGCTTTCACGTCACCTTTCCTCACCCTCTGGAGATTTTCCTCCTGCATACACAAATATAAAGGCTACATTTCATGCTATACTTCCTCTAAAACTATTTTAAAGGTTCAGTAAGCGATTTCTGAGAAACACTGTTGATATGTGAAATCAACTCAAACAAACAAATGCCACTCGCTTCATTACTCCGCCCCCAAAAAACACACAATGCAAGAGTGAAAGAGCTTCAAGTGCAAGAGCATCAGTCTCTCCAGCGCTGGAAAGCTTTCTAATATTAACACGGGTCCTAAAGCTCTTGCCTGATCATAACTCTTCTTTTCCCAGTGTTATTCCTCTGAACTTTTCTCTTTTGTTTCTCTCAGCCATCTCTTTCTAGTCTGTCTTCAAATCTCCCTCTTGCTCATTCACTACTACTGCTGATTGGCTCACTCTCCTCCCCTATCATGAGAGGCCACGCCCCCTACTGCTGATTGGCTCACTCTCCTCCCCTATCATGAGAGGACACGCCCCCTACTGCTGATTGGCTCTCTCTCCTCCCCTATCATGAGTGAACACACCCCCTACTGCTGATTGGCTCACTCTCCTCCCCTATCATGAGAGGCCACGCCCCCTACTGCTGATTGGCTCACTCTCCTCCCCTATCATGAGAGGCCACGCCCCTACTGCTGATTGGCTCACTCTCCTCCCCTATCATGAGAGGCCACACCCCCTACTGCTGATTGGCTCACTCTCCTCCCCTATCATGAGAGGCCACACCCCCTACTGCTGATTGGCTCACTCTCCTCCCCTATCATGAGAGGCCATGCCCCCTACTGCTGATTGGCTCACTCTCCTCCCCTATCATGAGGACACGCCCCCTACTGCTGATTGGCTCACTCTCCTCCCCTATCATGAGAGGCCACACCCCCTACTGCTGATTGGCTCACTCTCCTCCCCTATCATGAGGCCATGCCCCCTACTGCTGATTGGCTCACTCTCCTCCCCTATCATGAGAGGCCATGCCCCCTACTGCTGATTGGCTCACTCTCCTCCCCTATCATGAGTGAACACGCCTCCTACTGCTGATTGGCTCACTCTCCTCCCCTATCATGAGAGGCTACGCCCCCTACTGCTGATTGGCTCACTCTCCTCCCCTATCATGAGAGGACACGCCCCCTACTGCTGATTGGCTCTCTCTCCTCCCCCTATCATGAGTGAACACACCCCCTACTGCTGATTGGCTCACTCTCCTCCCCTATCATGAGAGGCCACGCCCCCTACTGCTGATTGGCTCACTCTCCTCCCCTATCATGAGAGGACACGCCCCCTACTGCTGATTGGCTCACTCTCCTCCCCTATCATGAGAGGCTACGCCCCCTACTGCTGATTGGCTCACTCTCCTCCCCTATCATAAGAGAACACGCCCCCTACTGCTGATTGGCTCACTCTCCTCCCCTATCATGAGAGGCCACGCCCCCTACTGCTGATTGGCTCACTCTCCTCCCCTATCATGAGAGGCTACGCCCCCTACTGCTGATTGGCTCACTCTCCTCCCCTATCATGAGAGGACACGCCCCCTACTGCTGATTGGCTCTCTCTCCTCCCCTATCATGAGTGAACACGCCCCCTACTGCTGATTGGCTCACTCTCCTCCCCTATCATGAGGACACGCCCCCTACTGCTGATTGGCTCACTCTCCTCCCCTATCATGAGGACACGCCCCCTACTGCTGATTGTCTCACTTTCCTCCCCTATCATGAGTGAACACGCCCCCTACTGCTGATTGGCTCACTCTCCTCCCTTATCATGAGAGGACACGCCCCCTACTGCTGATTGGCTCACTCTCCTCCCCTATCATGAGTGAACACGCCCCCTACTGCTGATTGGCTCACTCTCCTCCCCTATCATGAGAGGACACGCCCCCTACTGCTGATTGGCTCACTCTCCTCCCCTATCATGAGTGAACACGCCCCCTACTGCTGATTGGCTCACTCTCCTCCCCTATCATAAGAGAACACGCCCCCTACTGCTGATTAGCTCACTCTCCTCCCCTATCATGAGAGGACACGCCCCCCTACTGCTGATTAGCTCACTCTCCTCCCCTATCATGAAAGGACACGCCCCCTACTGCTGATTGGCACACTCTCCTCCCCTATCATGAGTGAACACGCCCCCTACTGCTGATTGGCTCACTCTCCTCCCCTATCATGAGTGAACACACCCCCTACTGCTGATTGGCTCACTCTCCTCCCCTATCATGAGTGAACACGCCCCCTACTGCTGATTGGCTACAAGTCTGTTTTTCTGCTCGGTTAGATCCACTTTCAAAAATCGCTTACTGCACCTTTAAATACCATTTTAAATTTTATGAATTTTTTTATACTTCTATACATTTTTCTTGCATATCAATATTGCATAACTGTGTTATGTATTCATGTTTTTTATTTTAAGTGGAAAATATTAGTAAGTGAAGCTACTAAAAGCTAAGAGGCATTTTTTTTTAAATGGTTGGATAGTTATAGCACAGATATTCCTTCCCCTTAAATCTAAAAGCCTAATGTTAAAAATGTAGCGTCATTTTTTTTTTTTTTGTCAACTACCTAAAAATATAACATAGAACGTTTCCCCAAACACTGAACACAGATCAATACCATGTGTGTGAGCTGCTCCATCACACACTCCACCAACTCGGACTTGTTTTCCAACAGTTCTGGAGAAAACTTCTCATTAAGCCAAGCCTGAAACACAGGAGCATGATTGACACACATTAGAAAACACTATCGCAGAACGCATGCGTCTATAGAGCTGCACGATTAATCGTTAAAAGATTGCGGTCTCGATTAAAACACCCACGTGATCTCATTCCTAAACCATTCGGGTTGAAAATATATATATTTTGAAGATCAGGGTAAATTGCACTTAATTTGTCTTCCGGGAAACTGTATCTTCTGTTGCTTCCGAAGGGCAGTACTAAATTAAAAAATATTATTCAAAATATTTAAACAAGATAAGACAAATTTGGACATCATCCTGTTCAAAAGTGTTCACCCCCCGACTCTTAAAGGGTTAGTTCACCCAAAAACTGAAAATAATGTCATTAATGACTCACCCTCATGTCGTTCTAAGCCCGTAAGACCTCCGTTCATCTTCGGAACACAGTTTAAGATATTTTAGATTTAGTCCGAGAGCTTTCTGTCCCTCCATTGAAAATGTATATACAGTATACTGTCCATGTCAAGAAAGGTAATAAAGACATCATTAAAGTAGTCCATGTGACATCAGTGGGTTAGTTAGGAATTTTTGAAGCATCGAAAATACATTTTTGTCCAAAAATAACAAAGACTACGACTTTATTCAGCATTGTATTCTCTCCCGGGTCTGTTGTCAATCTGCGTTCACGACTCCGCAGTGACGCTGCTGACGTAAGACGTGCTGACGTGTTATCTCGTCCGTGTAGTATTCGGGTTTAAATAAATATGGATGGGCAAAAAAATGCAAGTCTTTCTCTGTGTCGAAATCCTTAGACATGTTTGCGAAGATTGTTTTGTTTACATCGTGCGTCTCCCTCAGACTCTAAACGAAGCTCGGGCGCACCAGATGACACGTCATCGCGTCTTACGTCAGCAGCGTCACTGCGGAGTCGTGAACGCAGATTCACAACAGACCCGGGAGAGAATACAATGCTGAATAAAGTCGTAGTTTTTGTTATTTTTGGACAAAAATTAATTTTCGATGCTTCAAAAAATTCTAACTAACCCACTGATGTCACATGGACTACTTTGATGATGTTTTTATTAAATTTCTGGACATGTACAGTATACCGTTCATACATTTTTAATGGACGGACAGAAAGCTCTCGGACTAAATCTAAAATATCTTAAACTGTGTCCCGAAGATGAACGGAGGTCTTACGGGCTTGGGACGACATGAGGGTGAGTCATTAATGACATTATTTTCATTTTTGGGTGAACTAACCCTTTAATGCATCATGTTTTCTTCTGGAGTATCAGTGAATGTTTGAACCTTTTTTAATAGTTGTGTTTCATTTTTTTTTCATTTTTCATAGTTTGTTTTATAAATTCAGCTATTTTTTTTGTCTTGTGGACTATATGGAAACATCTTTTATGTAAAATATCTTATTCAGGACAGTATTAAATAAAAAAATGTGCATTTTGTATGATCTCTCTAATTTAGTTAAAATTATTCACATTTTCACAGATTCTGCAAGGGGTGTAACATTTTTAGCAGCACTGTAAGAAACCGCTTCAGAAAAAGCCTTTTCATCCACAGTTTCATTATTTCTGTTACAAATATTCATATTATCAGAGAAGAACTGGGATAATAGCTTACAGTTCAGATATAAACACTGATGTCTACGGAAGTGATCAAAATAGAGCAAATCACTGACGTTAAAAACATATATTTTTTTACACCAGTAGATGGCGACATGTGACTGTTAAAAATGTATTTGTCATTGAATCAATTATTCAAGAGATTCACTGATTCATCCAGTAAAAAAAAAAAACAAGGGAAGTCTTTATGATTGAGTCAAAAAATTTCATTCAATCCGTTTTTTTTTATAATTAATTGTAAATAATTAGTTTTTAAATAGACTGCAGCTATTCACATTTTGCCAGAACCTCAAGTTATTTATAACATGGCTATTCAGAATTAGGATCTCCATTTAAAAAATAAAAAAAGTTGGTTTATCCAGAAATATACACAGCAATAATACATTAAAATAGCCTGCATCTCATGAATTAAATGTATTATTCCCATAATGTGCAGCACTTTTGAAACAATATGTTTTATACGCTTGAACAATACGTTTTTATCGAAATGTAAGCACACCGAAAGGAATCCATGTTTCTCGTGATATTAAAAAAATTCTAAATGATTAAAATAAGTTTTGTAGACAAAAAAAATAACTTCTACATATAAATGATTGTTTACACAAATGTGTCAACATAATAATTTCTTCAATTACATTCTACAGGTTTTTCCTTCACCAAGAGGCCAGCACACATGTGAACTCCTTCAATATTGTTCAAAATAATCCCAGGATGCACCTCATCAAATTTTTGGTCACTAAATAGCCCAACTAATTTCCTTTAGTGTCATTTCATAAATGTGTTTGATGTGTAGTAGACATCTCAATATTTTTATTTCCCACTACATATCTATATGTAAATATCCTTATATTTTTACTATTTTATTACAAACGTATCATATCAATATCTAAACATTCTTAAATCCAGACACATTTACTTATGCTTAAAAGTTGGGTAGGTAAGAATTGTCTAAAGAACATTTTTTCAAATTGGCTTAAACTGTCTTTATATACCAATACATAATTAAAATGTAGGTACTTTGAAAAAGAGAGTATAAAAATTGAGTGACTATAGTGTATTTAATCTTCAAAAAACACAGCTCATTAATTCCTACCGGGACGAAACAAGTGATTGGCTTGCGCGACTGTCACTCTCCGTCGCCATGACTACCGCCGCTATTACTGGCTCTGCCCACATGCGCGCAGTTGCGCACCCCGATTTTAGGTGGGAGTGAATGGAATTAATGAGCTGTGTTTATTGAAGATTAAATACACTAGAGTCACTCAGTTTTAAACTCTCTATTTCAGAGTACTTGCATTTTAATTATGTATTGGTATATAAAGACAGTTTAAACAAATTTGAATAAAAGTTTTTTTAGACAATTCTGACCTACCAACCTTTAAAGGTGCGATTTCTGAGAAACTGTTGAAAAAAGATCAGACCCAAAACATAATTATAGCCAATCAGCAGGAAAGGGCGTGTCCACAATGCGTTCAAGTCCTCCTGGGAAGTTCGTACGCACGATGTGGGAAGTTGTGTTTACGACGGCTGGTGCGTTCAAGTCACTTTCGTCAAAGTCAGAGTGCGGAGTACTTTCTCTTAATTAATTACACAAAAATACAGTGAGGTTCTTAAACTCTTGTTCTAAAAAATGAATAAAGATTTGCATAAGGTGTGCTTTGATTTTTTATGTTTTTAGTTAATTTATGAAGCCACTGCAAACATTATCGTTGTATATTACATTGTTATTTTATCATGCTATCATATTCTGTGCAGGCAATTAGCTTACTACGCTGTAAATAAAAAAGCCTGACAAGCTAATGCCTTGTATTGTGATATTCCGCCATGTTTCTCAGTGACACGCCCACAACTCGTAAAGATCGGGGCTTAGAGAAAATCCCAAGCTTCCCACTGGTATTTACGACATTGTGGTGGTGTTCAAGTGCGTTCAACTCGTAAATACGATCTATACGAGATGACTTGAACGCACTAATAGCATGTTCGTGAATTTGGGGGTGGAGCTATCAAGATAGGGGTGTGATCTTTTTGAGTAGGGGCGGGTTTGTTTTTGTGATTTCAAATATCAACAGCGTTTCTCAGAAATCGCTTACTGCACCTTTAAAAAAAAAAAAAAATTGCGAGTGGGGTTAGAAAAATAAAAGTAGATTCAAAAGGAAAACAAGACTTTTTTAATCTTATTTTAAGCATTAATTTTCGGTGGTATACAATACTCAATTGAATCGTTCTGCTTCTAAAGTAAATGTATCTTGATTTAAGAATGTTTAAGTATTTGTACTGGAAAACAAGACAAAAATACAGAGTAAGAAGAACATCATTGTTTTGCAGTGTGAGCTTGCATGAGAACACATGTTGTGTGTGTTATTGTTCTGTCTGACCTCCTCCAGTTTGGTGATGAGCTCTGCTGGGGTCAACACGTCCTCCTGGCTCTCCTCTCCTCCACTGAGATCACTGGCGTCCGACATCGTGACTGTAACACTGTAACACTCCTGTCCAACAACAACACACACCTCAATCTGAAGCGCAGGACTTCCAGCCAGAGCGCGTTTAGTTCTGTCGTCAGAGAATCAGCTCGGCTAATACAGCTCTCCGGAAAATCACACTTCAGTGCAAAAAAACAGCGAAATGAAATCCCAAACTTTCAGATGTTTACATCCTCATGCGCGATCACTGCGGAAACCTTCTAGATGGGAATTTCGCGCCAAAAAAACAACAAAATGACGCGGCGATGATGTCACCGCGTCCTCAAGCTGGTTGAAGCGGCGCAAGTCTGCGCATTGCGCACCAAAAATCAACCTCAAGTGCCTGTCGTTTCAAATGTTTGTTGTTTTTTTCAGCGCAGCTCAATAGTTTATATGTTTTATAGTAAACATTATATAATTATAGTTCTCAATCGAATAGATTGTGGAAATTCAGATTTTGTGAAATCAGACCTTACATTCACGTGCATCATGCTGCTATATTACTTACTGGTATTTTATTAGGAAATCTAGCATCAGTCTTATTTCACAATTCTGTAATGTGGACACTTTATGTGTATATGATCATTGTGAATCAGGCCCTTATATTTATGTGTAATTATTAATAACATTTTATATTGTAACTTTCAGTCAATTTTGAGTGGTTTTCGTCAGTTGCTCATGTTATTGTTTTCTAAATAATAATACAAATATTTAAAAATATATACTTTTTCTGAATGAACAAATTTCGAGCATTTCTGCTCAAATAAAATATGTTTTCCTTGTTTCCAGGACGCGAGTCGTCCAGGGCGCTAGATGTCAGCATTGTGCTTTTATTTGCGTGCCCTTTAAATCAAACGCGCAGCTGTGGCGCATGCGCAGTGTTTCAGTCTGTGAGCGCGCAGCAGCTGTGACGCATGCGCAGTGCGCAGTGTTGTGTTTCTGTGAGAATGGCGGCCAGACTCCTCTTGAGATCAGCGACCCGTGCTGCTGTTTACAGCCGTCGGCTTGTCCCATCTCAAGCTGTCATCGGGCGACTGGCATCTGGAGGTACTGGTCCACCAATGGCTTAGTTTTGTGTGTTTGTTGGAACTGGATAGCGCTTAGATCGACAGTAAATCGGCTTGTTTTGAGTAACTTAGTAGCGCGTCACTGTCCCACCGCCTCAAATAAACATTCATCTTCTTTACACACACACGAGCTTTGATGCAACTTTTTTGGTTTCAGATTGTCGCAACAACTTCAGTGAATTCCTACTAAAGTCTAATCCTGTTAATCGCTGTCATCCTGTTTAGTCTCAGTCGCACTGGCAGGAAATAGATTAACGTTAGTTTGTTGCATAATAACAATAATGGCAGAGGAAACTGTGTGTGTGTGTGTGTGTGTGTGTGTGTGTGTGTGTGTGTGTGTGTGTGTGTGTGTGTGTGTGTGTATATGTATGTGTACTGTAGGTATGTATATATAATGTATGTATGTATATATAGTCTTAATGTGGTTGAAATGTGCTTCTAATGGTACCTTAAGTAACGTTAGCCAAATGAATTGCATAAAAATAAATAAATAAGTGTATGAGGAGCATCGATACACTGCAGTCGCTGTCTGTAATATTAATAGTTTGTGATCTTGTGTTGTTAGGCATTCCCACAGATGATGAGCAGGCCACCGGTCTGGAGAAGATCGTGTTGAAAGCTTCCAAGGAAGGAATGGCAAGTATCTAGTATTGTGTTAAAAATAAAGAGTCCTGTGTGAGTTCAGAAGAATCAGTGCTGCTCTTCTCCACCAGGACCCGTATAACATCTTAAAACCGAAGGAGTACGCAGGCTCCGAACAAGACCCTCATATCGTCCCCTCCATAACCAACAAGAGGATTGTTGGCTGTGTTTGTAAGTGATCTTATACTTTAATTTTGATTTCTGTTGTTTAGACATATTTCCAGTCAGGTTCATCCCTCTTAAACATTTAGGATGTTTACTTAAAGCAGTGTTATACATGAACAACACCAGTGCTGACTTTAAGACTCCCCCAAATAAAGATCATTGCTAGATAGTCTCGTCATTCATTACGTTTCCATCCAATCCAAAGTTGCAATTTTAACTTATGCGCAAAATTATAATATTGCATAAAACATTCGTGAATAAACAGGCTTTTCTGTCCCATGTGTTCAAGAGAACAAATATCGTCACTTTCTGGAAAATTGGCACAAAATATCAGTAATAAAAATGGAAGTTGCTGCAATGCTTCTGGAGGGAATTAAATAATAATAAATAATTCTGATGACAGACTTTGAGAACCACCAGACCAACATTTGAGAAGCTGTGATGCCATTGGTCCGCTTGTTAGTCCAGTTATCCAATCACAGCCTCTGCTGAGTATTTTGATGCACATTGAGGGATTTATTCAGTAAATGTTTCCATTATAGCTTATGCACGTCGTCTAATCGGATAAAAAACATATCCGCCTTAATTGAGTGCAGAGTTTTTTTTAATGCACTTTTTTTGTTTTGTTACTTTAGTGCATTTTTTTACATTTATGTGCATCTTGGTGTTTTTATCCAATTTTTCTTTACAAAATGAAATATCCCAAAATATGCATAAAAATATGTGGTAGGAAAGTGTATAGCTATGTGTATATTATTAGCATGAGCCATCATGATGATCTTCTGACAAGCCTCAATAGGCCTATCTGACTCTTTCATTATATAAAACAGCCCTTAAGATCCATGATAAAAAAAACACGTCAATATCACCACTGCAAAATAATTACTAAGTACAATATTAAAAAATTGGAGATTTATATAATGCATTCGAATGTGTGTTTACTTTTTAAAATAATTCATAATGCTGTCGCTCCTCCTCTAAAAATTTTTTATTACGCTTAACTCAGAGAAAAAAAAAGAGTGACTCGGTCGGCCACTAGAGGAGAGTGCAATATTCCCCAATCGTAAAACTTAATTTGGCAAATAAGCCTTTTCTTTTGTGGCTATAACTCCCCACACACCTTATCACATGTACAAATCCTCAAACCTTTTTGAGTTTTACAAAAGCATGGTTATTGTCACAACAAAACTGAACACATTTATGAAGTGTGTGTGTGTGTGTGTACTGGGAGAGGTAGGGATTTTGATTGCATAGCTTTGTTGGTGTTGGGGTGGGGTTGGTTTTAGGAAGGGGAAACAATTTGCCTTTGGCTAAGCCACGCCCTAGAATGTAGATTGACCAATCACAGCGCAGCCGAGAACGAGCCCCACAGCGGTCCGACACTTTTTCACAGCGCTCCATTGACTTTAACACAGGCGTCTCATATTTTTGGTCTCGGCAGGCTATTACCGTCGTAGTTTTATCAGAAATATGGTTAACCGTTGTGCCTGGGGCATTTGTAACACAGATACGTGTTTCCCAGAGAGGCTGGAGGAGGTGTCCGTTTTTTTTCCTTCCCAAAACCGAAGTAAAATACTGACAAGTGTCGTCTTTGGATTAAACTGTGTGGACGTCCTCAGTCAGCGAAACCCTTCAAAGATCAACAACACACTTTTGTGTGCTCTATTTTTGCTTTTAACCTTACTGTGAAGTTACACTAGTTAGACAGGTTTAAGTTATGATTTTCGGTTCTCTACCCTAATTGTTGATACGCTAGCACACGCTGCTAATAAATACAACTTTATACTCGCGTAGTCCGTTTGCTTTGTAATAACGATTATAACTTTAGAAGTGAAGAGACCTACCCAGCTTTGCTGTTAATTTTTTGACTGTGACCGTTATGCTTTTGCCTCTATTTGGATGCCTCGTTGTTGCTTGTGTTTCACCGGTATGTCTTGAATAAAGCCTTCTAACGCACACTGAGCCCCTTCTGCCTACTTCTATCGGACACTTTATTTGCTGCTTTATAAAAGTTTGATAAAATTCCAGCAGGAAGAGCCGTCACAGCATAAGCCATGTTGATACCAAACCAGAGCCCAGATGAAGTTGTCGGAGGTAGCAACAGTAACTAAGGGGGGCGGGGCTTAGCCAAAGGTGAATTGAGCACATGATAGTTTTAATTGTAAATTAAGTGTGACTGTGGTTGTAAAATTGTAAATTTTAATGTGTTACTGACCAGCCAAGGGACTACGGGCGGAAAATAGCACTTATGCTACAACCTGGCACAATGCATCTCTCCTTGTTTTTATACAAGGTTAATGTTAATTTGTGCATTGTCCGTGTTTTAATAAAATGAATCTGACTGATTGATTTTCTCTTTGTGTTTGAAGGTGAAGAAGACAACACTGCAGTGGTGTGGTTCTGGTTGCATGAGGGTGAAGCCCAGCGCTGCCCATCCTGTGGCGCTCACTATAAACTGGTTCCACACGAGTTACCCCACTGAAGCATGCACTAAACACTCCCATACTGACTCTAACACTACAGATGTGTGTCTTACACACAGTCTCCTTCGCTGTTCTGAAGAATAGAATTGCACTTTTTATAGGGACCCTTGTTCTTTTTCATTGGTTGCTTCACATGAGCAGATTTAACATAAAGAAAACTGGCTTTCTGCTATGTACAATTCTGCATTGTTTTCCTATCTGTGAATGTATGTTTACATATCCTATTGTTCGCTGTGGCTCAGCTACTTCCAAATTTTCCTCAGAAATACAATGCATTACCTGTTCTGGTACATGAATGAGCTGTTACTTAAAATCGGCGACATTTTGCACATTTTGCAAGGGTGATAATGTCTACAGATGTCTTTGCTTTTCAATGTGTAGACATATAAATTACATTCCCTACTGTGTGGGACTCACAATACATCTACTTAAACGAATCTCTGTGTTTATATACAGTATCTAAAATAAAATAAATTGACAACATGCATAATGTGTCTTCTCTTTGCTTGAATTTTTTCATTGACATCACAGGAAGACCTGACATGATCTCGACAAATTTATTTTATACAAAAATATTTTTTACATTCAGTATACAATTGTACATTTTTCACATTATTGGTGCATTTTTCAAACACATGGATCTTGTGCCAAGTACCTTGAGACTAATATAAAGATAAAACAAAAAAAATAAAGCCTTGTAATGATTCATACAAATATAAAAATATTATTAACTCTTGGACCCTGAATCATACATAAGTAATTTGTATTCATTAGATGAATGGCTTGAGATTGAGTAAACTTATTTCACTTCAACTAAGAAGCTATTCTCTTTAGCAGATAGAGCTACATAGACAAACTTGTCGTAACATTTACATTTTAACAGCATTTGGTCATCCACAGCGATTTACAGTGCGTTCACTAAAACATTTTACCAGTATTGTGTGTACGTTGGGAATCGATGCCATGAATATGGTGCTGCAAGTGACGCTCTACCAATCACAGGACCTCATATGTAACAGTCTTTTTTAGTTTGCATTAGTCTGTAAAATCAACATGAAACAATTCACAACCCATTTTACTTCATGTTAAATAATCCAGAACGTTGACTTGACCGTTCCACATCAGAGTTTGTAGTCATTTGTGTTGTGAAGGAAATTAAACAGCCAGCACACGTTGGTTTAATGTAAAGTCCCCCTGTAGTCAATCATTTTATCCCTTAAAACTCATCTTTGATCAAAATAACACATTTGAAATTTTTTTCCTTGAAAAAAAATCGTTCTGCCCTAAAATAGCTTGAATGTAACTCGACACCCTTGCCTCATGTTCTATGAATATGCAAATGAGCCCCGCCTCCACTCACTCACTCACTCAGAGATCCACTGGTTGACGATCACACGTTGATCTGATTGGTTACAAGGTAGTGTGTGACGTCAGAAACACCAGCGATTTCAAACCGTGTTTTTGAGACTGTCTTTGGTTCACTGCAGTTTTAAGCAGAAAATACTCAGCAATGCTGTCGACTTATGAACTTACACATGGTGTGTCTTAAAGCAGATTGAAAACACCACATAGACATATAAACAACATTAAAAAACTTGATTTTCACCACAGGGGGACTTTAAGGTGGTGACTCTGAGCATGTTATTACAAGTTAAGACATGAATAACATGGCTAAAATATGAAATAAGAAATAAAACAGGATCAGTTTTGATTTCATGTTGACTTACAATAGCACAATAGAAGTCTAGACCATAAGAACCAGTAGTTTCAGAGCAGTTCAGTATGGCTGCAGGCCTGTCATGTTGTACCCAGCCGGTGAATGCCAGATTGGAAACGGGTAAGGATAGGAGGGCAAAGAAGCCTCAAAAGACCCAGGAAAGGAGTTGCCCCCTGGTGGACAATGCATAGAGTGGGTCTGAGCATTAGGTATTGTTAGATGTGTTGGAAGAAGTACAGGTTGAAGAGGTTGAAGAGCCTTCAACTGCTCGGATAAGTCTCCCCGGGACCTCTCTAAGGTTGGCATGTAGGGCATTGTTAAACCGGCACTGGGGTGGAAGAAGTACTGCTGGGTAGGAAGAGGCTTCGGCAACATAGTTTTTCCTTTCTCTTTTCGGTCCATCGTCATGCGGAGCTGAGAGGACACTGGGATCTTCTTCAAATAGGCTTCATCGGTGGTAGGCCTCTTTAGGAGGTGCTGGTGATAGGACATGTGTGGCTTAAAAGTGGGTTGTAGCCTACAGGGATCACGTGGTAAGACTTTCGAGAAGCTTGAGGCATGAGGAACCCAACAGGTTTTGGTGTAGACGGGCGAGGGGAGCCTGTGGGATGCGAGTCTGGTGGCGGATTTACCATCCGAGGTCCATAAGAAACTCCTTTGAGTTTTTTCGGGATGGGTTTGGCCAGCTTGCATGAATTCCCGGTAATGGTAGTGGTGATAGTTGGGAAGATCTTTGCTGTTGGGGTAACACCGAGAGGCTTGCAAACTCCGGCGCTACTCGCCTTGGATGTGGGAAGAGTTGGCAAACGAGAAGGTGTTTTACTTTCGCTCTCTTTGACGGGAGACTTTTGGGTCGTCACGGCTATACAGTCCTCGGATGAGACCGAGTAAGGAGACGGGCTTCGGGACAAGGAGCCAGACGGAGAGGAGACGGGGAACGGGCGAGCCTTCGGAAGAGTGTCGGGTGCGTGTTGAGGAAGGGTTAGCGGGAGACTGGGAAGAGTGGGAGAGCTGGATAACGGAGGGTCTCTCCAGTTCGGTACCATCTTCCGCGGGGATGGTGAGGCTGGCCTGAGCCATACGCTTCTTCTTCTCCAAGGGAGAGATCACCTCCGCCGGGATGGGAGTCTGAAGGAGCTTGATCTCTCTGGGGCCGTGGACGGGAACCGTGGACGGCTGCTCTGAGTCGGAGGATGGCATCCATGAACTGGGATGGGAACACATGTCTCTCTCGCAGTGATGATCTGATCCCAGTTTCTCCTGAGAACGAAAGTGAGATGCGTCAGGACAAGAGATCGTCACACACGACGTTTGGAGATACACTAAAAGTTGCTGTTTGGATTTAAAGAGGCAAATGAGTCAGTGATTGGATCATTATTGCAGTGATTATTATGTTTCTAGCATGTTACATGTGTGGCAACTGCTAACTGATGGAGTGTGTAGCTTTTCATTTCTTAAACAACCATGTATGAAGACTCATCATGGCCATATTCCAGGACCACAATGTCAAGATTCATCCGGCTCAGATTGTGAAAGAATGATTGAGAGGAGCTTGAAGAATCATTTTCACACATTAATTGGCCTTAAATTCATTGAAAGGGTTTGGGATGTGCTGGACTCTTGCTTTGAATATACAAGATCTTGACCAAAAAACTGATCCACCTCTTGATGGAAATAAATGTTGTGATGTTATTTCCATCTAGAGGTGCATACATTTTTGGTGCATACCATCTATCATCTGACTATTTCTATGTCTGTATGTATGTATGTATGTATCTTTCTATCTATCTATCTATCTATCTATCTATCTATCTATCTATCTATCTATCTATCTATCTATCTATCTATCTATCTATCTATCTATCTATCTATCTATTTATATGTATGTATCTTTCTATCTTTCTATCTATCTATCTATCTATCTATCTATCTATCTATCTATCTATCTATCTATCTATCTATCTATCTATCTATCTATCTATCTATCTATCTATCTATCTATCTATCTATTTCTATGTATCTATGTATGTATGTACTGTATCTGTCTGTCTGTCTAAACAAACAAACTCTAGTCCGGCTTTCTCAAGTCAACTTATCTAAGTTTCCTAAAGACTTGTTTTGTGATCCCTCCTCGTCTCAAGACTAGTAAAGTAGCGGTGAACATCCTCAGATTAATTTCCATTAAGTGGTTCAGACAGTGCACTTCAAAGGAATCAATTCAACAATCTGTTTGCGTCATCACACAGTTCTCACTAGTTCTCATTTGACAAAGAGTTTCTTTGATCGGAGTGCATGTCTTGCCGTTCACCTCGCACTCTTCTCTCTCCCATCTTCCTCTTCTTCTTGCTCTCTGGCTTACTTCCCCTGTTCTCTGGGCTCCTCTTGTACTGTTTGCGAGGTTTGGAGGGTGGCAGTGGTTTGTCCTCCTCCCCTTTCAGTTGCCTTTCAAAGGGCAACACCAATCTGCACAAAGAAAGAGATTTACTGTTGGAGTAACGGCCTAGCGGTCAACGCACATGCTCTGAATCTTGTGAGTTAAAGTCTTGTAAGAGATTTCATTGCAACTTCTCGTTCTGCACTGTAGTCAAGTCACCTTCATTTATATAGTGTGACCCTGGACCACAAAACCAGTCACATGGGTCAATTTTTTAAATTGAGAGTTATACATCATCTGAACGCTGAATAAATAATCTTTCCATTGATGTGTGGTTTGTTAGGATATGACAATATGTGTCCGAGACACAACTATTGTAAATCTGGAATCTGAGGGAGCAAAAAAATCGAAACATTGAGAAAATCTCCTTTAAAGTTGTGCATTTATGTTCACGATTGTGCTGCATTCACTCACACAAATACATGTTTTATATATTTACGGTAGGAAATTTACTAAATATCTTCATGGAACATGATCTTTACTTAATATCCTAATGATTTTTGGCATAAAAGAAAAATGGATCATTTTGACCCATACAATGTATTGTTGGCTATTGCCACAGATTTACCCGTGCGGCTCGAGACTGGTTTTGTGGTCCAGGGTCACATATAGATTATTTCAAAGCAGCTTTACAGTGATAATATGAAATGAAAGTATCCAAAATTATTTTGGCTTTACAGCAGCTCTAGAATAAAGTTATTGTCCAGCTAAAGTTACTTTTGATTGATTCACCTCTGTTGCAAAGATCATTAGTTATGTCCTACACACCTCAAGTCACTATGTTTGTTTGCGATTGCGAGTGTGTGTACCTTTCGTAGTGTCTGCGTGTGCATGTGGCGGCACTAGTGCTGCCTGGACTCCCACCCAGCTCGTCGTACACATTCTTCCATAGCCTCCGCGCTGTTACCTGTGAGCAAACACAACGTTATTATACACTCAGAGAATATTATAAGAGAATATTTTACTGCCTAATCTTTAGTGATACTCTTCTTTGACGTTGATTCAACAACATAACAGATGCTAATGACAAGACCACACCACACATCACATAATAAAGTGATTTCGACAATCTTTCTAGGGATGCACAATGTATCGGCCACCATATCGGTATCGGCCGATATATGTTAATTTTAATGTTATCGTTATATGCCCAATAAGAATATATCTTAATATATATCTTCTTATAAATAATGGATTATTTCCTTCAGCTGAGACACTTCAGATGCGCACTGTTCAACATGATGGTTTTGAATTGCTTGAGTTATGATTGAAATCACTTCAATAAAGGAAAATACACTTCAGTGCAACATGAGTAGTCTGTCATTTACAGATGAAACTTCGAAAAATATAAATATGAAATATGGTGCAAAAGTGCATTTATTTCAGTAATTTCAACTTAAAAGGTGAAACTAATATATTATATAGACTCATTACATGCGGTGAGATATTTCAAGCCTTTATTTGTTATAATTTTGATGATTATGGCTTACAGCTTATGAAAACCCCAAATTCTAAATTAGAATATTGTGAAAAGGTTTTCATAAGCTGTAATAAGCCATAATCATCAAAATTATAACAAATAAAGGCTTGAAATATCTCACTTTGCATGTAATGAGTCTATATAATATATTAGTTTCACCTTTTAAGTTGAATTACTGAAAATAATGAACTTTTGCACGATATTCACCTGTCTGCTACATAAAATGATAATGAGAACATCATAATTGTGTGTTTGGGACGTGACTTTTAATGGTGAGACTTTGTGTATATACAAATTTGGATTTAGATTTATCAGCCAATATATCGGCAATCGGCTTTCAAATATAAAGAATTATCGGTATCGGACAAAATTGTAATATCGGTGCATCTCTAGTGCTTTCTACTGGTGTATTCACATTTACTTTGTACAATGAAATTCTGCAGACAAATTCTCATGGGAATTTGGTAAACCCGACACGTTTAACATTAAGAGCGCGACCCAAACAGCACCCAAATTATATCTACTACATCAGGTAGACAAATAATTATTTTCTCATGTAACACAAGCAATCAAACCAACAACATAAAGTTTGATGCATTTCAGAAAAATAGACTAATTAACAGAAACAAGGGATGAGAATGTGCATCCGTCATGTAAACAATACTAAACTTTGGCATCATGTGAACAATCTGCCCACACACAGGCTATTTTGAACATACAGTGCTGTGCAATAAGTGAACACACCCATGCTAAAGTTGCCTAAAAAGAGGAATAAAAAATAATCTTTTGGAAATTAATCTTAATTCCTTAATTTAAAATTTTTTGAAAACTCCAACCTTTAAGGACATCAGTTTTCTTTGTGGATGAATAATGTATCGTGAATAAATAAATGTTCTTCCTTAAAACACAGTCAGGGACACCCCTATGTTAAATCCCCATAGAGGAGGCAGATTTATATTTGAAAGGCCAGTTATTTCATGAATCCGGGATACTATGATCCTGATAAAGTTCCCTTGGCCTCTGGAATTAAAATATCCGCACATCCTCACACACCCGTCACCATACCTAGAGATTATAGCCAAATTTGAGCCTTTACAGTCAAAATTTCAGGGGCATTTTGTTTCACAGTTTGTGTGCTGCATGCATTGCATTATCAGTCTGATCAGCTCTTGTTGTCACAGAGGAACTTCATGATTAGTCACGGCTTGGTTTCAGAGGTTGCTTCATAATATGTGTCTAAGTACCGTACATACCCCAAATTTATTTTCACAGGCTGATAAAGGTTTCAGCTTTACAATGCGAATGCCACTTGCACTGCCTGACACATTGCTAAATCAGTTATTGACCGAGGTACTTTTTATTGGCATGTGTCAGTCCTCTGAAGTGTCTGTTCATTTTAGATGTGTTACTGGAATAAAGTGATGCAATTGTTTTTTTGTGTGTTTTTTGAGTACAAGGTCAAACTTTCCATTCACACAACGAAAAAAACAAGACCCCCTTTGACCAAGGCTAAAATTATATATACAGACAGACATCGGTTTTACTGACCACACACACGCACACTTATTAAAATACAAACACTTTAGCACCTTGAGTGAGTGGAAACTTCAGGCTGAGAACAAAGCTTTGTAGAAGCATGTTTGGACAGAAAGAGCAAGCTGGCGGATGGACCCTATTCTCATTGTGGTCATAACGGTCACTTGCTGTATGTATGGTGTGACCCAAAGCCATCATAGTTTCCACTGTGCAAGAGAGAGAGAGAGGCGAATGCATGACCTGCTTCTCAACTTCCTCGTGAGGTGCGGAAGCCTTGGGCAGTTGGCATACTTGCACACTATATCGTCGAGATAATGCTATCAGTGGCATGAATGACAGATGGGGAGATAGACCAGCAACAGGCTGTGAAAGGTTACTTTGCTTGAGGACACCTACCGCATCATATCCTCCAAGAGTCTCCACAGCTTTGTAGATTTTCCACAGGTTGACTGAAAAAAAAAAAAAAAAAAAAAAAAATCGTAAAAACCAAGTGGTGATATGTAGATGCACTTCCCACAACCAGGGAAAATGCACAAATGCACACGTCAGTTTAGCGTTTCAACAACAGTTTTTATTATCTATTAATTTTATATTAGGTATGGAAACCTGTTACCAAATTCTGGAGCACTAAATACAGTTCACTTTCATTTGGGGAAAAAAAGAGTATATTTTTATACGCTAGGATTGCAAATGTAGCCTAAATACAGTCTCACTCAGTTCTAACTAGTTTTGTACCAAATTAATAAACAAATATTTTGATAGCACTTTATTTTACAGTGTCCTTGTTATATATGTTACATGTACTTACCAGAGTAAAAACATAGTAAGTATGCATAATTACATGCAATTAACCCTCAATCAAATCCTAATTCTACCCTAACCTTATAATAAGTACATGTAGTTGCTTAATATTGCTCAGTACTTAAATATAGAATTGCACTGTAACAATGACACCTTAAAATAAAGTGTAACCAATATTTGTACAATAAATTGTTTACATATTTGAGCTTGACAAATGCAGTCAACAGAACCATTTTTGTAAAAGTTCAGAGGTTACACGTTATTTTAATGTGACGGTTACTCAAATAAGTCCTGAGTAATATTAATTAACTACATGTACTTACTATAGAGTTATGGTTAGGGTTTGGTTAAGGAATAGTTGCTTGTAATTATGCATAATTTACTGTTACTTTAGTAAGTACATGTAGTAACGTGTAACTATGTCACATTAAAATAAAGTTATGACTAATGATTTCAATATCTGGAATGGATACAGTTGAGAAGATCAAGACTGATTTCAGATTTTTTATATTTTATATTATTTGTCAAGCAGTTTGTGTGTGTGTGACCCTGGACCACAAAACCAGTCTCGAGTCGCACCGGTATATCTGTGGCAATAGCCAACAATACATTGTATGGTTCAAAATTATAGATTTTTTTTTTATGCCAATAATCATTAGGATATTAAGTAAAGATCATGTTCCATGAAGATATTTTGTAGATGTCCTACCGTAAATATATCAAAATGTTATTTTTGTGAGTGAATGCAGCACAATCGTGAACATAAATGCACAACTTTAAAGGAGATTTCCTCAATGTTTAGATTTTTTTGCATCCTCAGATTCCAGATTTACAATAGTTGCATCTCGACCAAATATTGTTTAACAAACCATACATCAATGTAAAGTTTATATATCAGCTTTCAGATGATATATAAATCTCAATAAAAAAAAAAAATTGACCCATTAGAGGTTTTTGTGGTCCAGGGTCACATATAATAAAATACATTTACATTTATTCAATTACATTTGCATGATTTTGAGAGTTGAGGTTTTGGTGTAGGGTTACCACATGACGCTCAATGCCAAAAGCAAAAGCAGCTGAAAAGCACTGATTTAAATGATATTATATGAGATAAAACCGTTGTCAGACTCACTCTGTTTAAAGCCAAGGTGGGGGATTCTCTCTATCGGCGTGCCTCTTTCCTTCATAAAACAGTACAGATTGGTCACAAATGTCCTCTCTTCACTCTCTGATTGGTCGGTTCTGGAAGCCTCATCGCTGCTATTGGTGGATGCCAAGTCCTCCATCTCTATGCTGGTCTGGTGGGAAAATGGTGTATGGTTAAGAGACAGAAAAGTTGTCCAAAAAAATGCAACAAATATCTGCTTTTGCTTGAAGAATATTTTAGGAATACAAAGCCTATTGTGGAACATTAGCTATGTTTTCATTCAGAGAACTCATGAACAAAATTGGACTATCGCATAAAACATTTGCGGGTGGAAAAGTACAAAATCGGCACTTCCTGATAAACTGGTGCCAAATATCACTAAGAAAAAAGTAAGTTGCTTCAGCAGGAGAAGCCAATGTGATATTTGTATATATTTCGTATTTCGCTGGTTACTCCAGGTATGCCGTCCAAACAGGCAAAGTCACATTTAATTTATTATTCACACATAATTTGTTCAGTAAATGTGATCCCATCATAGTTTATGCGCATGTTTTGTCATTAGATAAAATATTTATCCGCATTTTTTTAATTTATGCGCATCTTGGCGTTTCCATCCAGCGTTTTTTATGCGATATCCCAAAATAAGAATAAAAATAGGTGGAAGAAAAGAAACATAGCTACTGTGGCATTATTTTCATGACTATTACTATACATTATTATACACTATGTATTTTTATTTAATTATGCATTTTATTTATTACTTATATTCAAATGGCAAACAATGTAAATGATGGTATAGTATTGCTTGTTTACTGATTTGTTTTCAAGTAAAAATAATTGGTTACACTTTATTGTAAGGTGTCATTGTTACAGTGTGATTATATATTTAAGTACTGAGTAATATTAATGAACAACATGTACTTACTATAGGGTTAGGGTAGAATTAGGATTTGGTTGATGGTTAGTTGCATGTAATTATGCATAATTTACTGTTATTACTATGGTAAGTACATGTAACATATGCAACAAGGACACTGTAAAATAAAGTGTTACCTAAGAATTTAATAAGAATCACCATTACTAATACTAATAATAATAAAATTACAACAACAACAAAAAAAGTCAAACTTCCAGACACATCGGGGGTAGTGAACAATTAAGAGAAAATGAAATGGTCACAATGCAAAAAAATAGGACAGACATGTTTTTGAGAGATTCACTGACATTGGGATTTTTTCTATTTCACATAATTGTCAATTTCTGTCTAGTTCAGGAGTTCCCAACATATGAGTTCAATAGTCCATAAATATACAGTATGCATGTGCACTGTACACGATATAGGCAAGATATGAATACATGTGGGAGAGTTTGTGTCATTTACAGGAAGCGGCGTAATTGTGCTTTGAACATCCTTTAAATTTCACTTTCACACAAATAGCCTGATAAACCTTCCGACTGATTCATTTTCTCAAAGCCTCATGCAAAATTGCAGGTGATATATAGGTGTTCATGCAACGCCAGTCATATTCAGAGTGCGAGACTGAAAACACAACAGCTTTGGCTTTCACCACCACTTTCAATAAGTAACCAGACATCCTGTTTGAAGGGAAACCGAACCACTGCTGGGGTTTTTCACAAATGAGAGATGCACAAGTGCGCTTCTCCACGCTGTGATCAAGACCCGCGTGTGCAAACATGAGAAACTTTGCAATGACTGCAAGAGAGAGAGAGGGCGGGAGTTAGCGATTCTGATGAAAATCATAAGTATGAATGTATGTACAGTCAGACCAACATTTGTTCATCATTTCTCACATTAGCACAGTTTATTCGCATAGTTTAGAAAATTTTAATAAAATATGAGAAGAAATCCCAGTTGATATTTCACTGGTTTTGTCCATCCTTCTGTTATCTAATATCTGTCAGCTGTTAAATTTAACTACACAATTAGATAATACCGGTTTAGCTCAACCAATCACCAAGCAATGCTTCATTGTGTTCAGTGTGTGTGTAAAAAGAGCATTAGCAATTAAAGAAAACACACTTCAGCAAAACATGCTCAGCTCAAAGTGTCTGAATCATTTTTGGTCCCAAATTTTTATAATTTTTTACTGGTATGAAGAATTAGTGGGTATAATATGTCATAGTTTACTTTATTTTGGTATTCTCACTTATATAAATGAACTATAGTGTCTTGCACGAACTAATAAAAAAATATCAAAAATGATATCTGGTGTCTGAATATATATTTTTTTACTGCACAGCGTAATATGTTCAATGAACACTTGTACTGTACTTAAATATATTTAAAAGAAACTGTACATGCAGATAATATAATATTGCTGAAATAAAAGGCCACTTAAGTGTACTCACTTTCATGACACGTTTAAATAACGTCCAACTAAAAGCTTTACTTTAAAGTACATTTTAAATAATTATGTTTAATAAATTTTTGTCATGCTAAATAACTATTTTGATGTGTTGACTAACACACTAAAGCACTTTTGATTTGTTATAAATCTGATATTTCATTTAAAGTTAATATATTTAATGCAACCTCATCATTACAAGTGTGTAATTACAAACATATATGACACACGATGATATATGAATATATTTACACATGAGCATACTGATTTACAATTATATTATTTCCATATTAAGAACTCTTTGTATAAGTATGTAAAAAAGTATTTTTTTCTTAGCCTAAATCAAGGCTAATATTGACAAAAACACAAGTTTTCAGGGAATGCCTATGGTTTCAGACACCACTACAATAGCTGTCCCCTCAAAAAATGTTTTATTATAAAACATAATAAAACATTTTTTATAATTAAGAGTATATATACATAGAGGATTTATAATTAAGAGTATAAGGGGAGAGATTTGGGACACAGCTCTTGAAACACCATCCATGTCTGTAATATAAGGTGACCAGATTTCTGAAATTGAAACCTCACTTATTGAACTAACAAACGGATGCAAAATATGTTTGTATGTTTGTTTTTTAATTACTTTTTGTTTAACTAATCAAATGTTATTTTCTATGAGTGTGCTCTTGCTTTACTCTCTCTAACTCATAGTTTTCACATGACGTCACATCCAGTCATTTTTACCAGGTTTAAAGACCCACTCCGATGAAAATCATGTTTTTCTAGGTGTTAACATGTTCTTGTGGCATT